>CAUYON010004928.1:0-10401 GCA_963573935.1 Arctocebus calabarensis | reverse complement strand
CTCCATCCATGTAAACACAAAAGAGGTAAAGTCTCCATCTTTCTTTAAGGCTGCATAGTATGCCATGGTATACATGTACCACAATTTATTAACCCATTCGTGGGTCGATGGGCATTTGGGCTTCTTCCACGACTTAGCAATTATGAATTGGGCTGCAATAAACATTCTGGTACAAATATCTTTATTATGATGTGATTTTTGGTCTTCAGGATGTATACCCAATAAGTGAAATTTATTCTTTATTCAACTAAAAGGTAGAAAAGTGAAGGATATTGCACATGGTGGTATTCATAACAAATTCAGGTTTTCCTCTTAAGGATAAAGAGTCGTCAATGAGTATTGATCAGTAAAAGAAAATTTAGCTTATTTAATTCATAACATTTAGAGTTGATAACTGAATAGTGACATCTAAGTATTGCCACAGCCAAAAGGTTTTATTTGTTTGTGGGTTTTTTTATAGTGTAGCCTTACATGAATGATGACTGGCAAAATAGGCACAAAGCAAAGGGTTTACTTTTTGGGAGACGCATTAATCAATTATTCTATTTCCACAGAATTTTCTAGTAAAAAATGACTAAATAAACAAAGAACATCAATAAAAGGAGTATTATAAAACTGCAGAAGGATAGAGTGAGCAATATGATGTACAGAGGTAGCTATTAATATGACTAGAAGGTGACTTAAATTGTCCTGGTCTTAAATTTTGTATAATCATTTCCTTACTCATTTTGTTCCCAATCTCAGAATACAAAAAATTTGCATTGAAGCATCCAGCATGGGTAGTCTTCTCGATTCAGGAACTTTCTGACAAAACTTACTTATGCCATCGGGGCCTGATTTGGGGTGGTTACATCTGTTCCACCACCATTTGATTGAGAATGGAGTGCTGTTGTGCCAACCCACCTTTATCACCTGGTGGGTCAGAGCTAGCATGGAGATCAGGATGGCATCTGTGTTTGCATGATAACTTGGTTGCCTATGATTAAACATTCAGTCTCGTCTAAGGCTCAATAGCATGAGTAGGGCTATTTCTCAAAAGGGGGTATATTATCTGCAGAGGACAGCAGAGCTTAGCTCCAACTTTTTAAGGGCTTAGAATGTGATTCCTCTATATAGGGTCTACCAAACACCTCACACAGCATCCTTCATACTACAGCTTGTGGCAGTTGTACAGCTTTGTCTTTTCTAAGAGCTGCCGAAACAAGCAGTTTTCTGCTCACTTGGTAAATGGGCTATAATAAAACAAACAAAAGAGGAAAATGTTGTCTCTATAATCAAAGAGGACCACTAAGAATTTTGCCTCCTCTTTATGATAGGAGGGGCTTGATGTCACAACTTACCGTTCACCTGAGAAATCTCAACATGCCCTGCACTACTGGAACCTTAGAAATTTCACTGACATAGAAAGTTCCTAAATTCAAAAGACCATCTATGTTGGGTGCATCAATGCAATTTTTTTATATTCCAAGAGAGGCAACATCATACTGCTTACTCTACCTTTCTGCAGAGTTGTATAATGATTCCTCTTTTATCTATGCTTCTTTTACCTCATGGGTAGTACAGGGAGTTTCAAGACCCTGCAGGTCCCTTACTATCTGTACTGCACCTGGAGGCCTCATTCAGGTGAAGAGAGTTAACCAGAGCCTCAAGCTCACCCTACACAGATTGGCCCAGATCAGACTCGGTTGGCTATAACTTCTCCAAGTTGATCTTTTGCATTTATGCATTGCAGCTAAAGGCCCCTAAGGGCCCCTTTTTCTTGGAGTGCTTTTGAAATTTTATATGGTGAATCTTTTTCTCTGATCACTTTCGCCTTTGATTTTCAGGAAATACTGGACACCAACACACCCCTTCAAGTAGCTCTGTTCTTGCAGATATTATAAGAACATAAGTTACTGCCTAGAGAACCTTCCTTGTCTTTTTCTGTCAGCTGGCATGCAGGTGCATATGGAAGTAGTTAAGGGAAGAGTCAGATCTTGATATGCTTGCATTGCTAGTAATAATATTTTAATAAGCTTAAAACCAATATTCATATGTTAGTTACAAGTAGGTTAGGAATTGAATTAAGAAAATGATTGCAGAAGACGAGCAAAGGAAACTGAAACAGAGAAGTGGATGTGGGAAATCCTGAACCCAGTGCAACATGTGCTGCCAGAGGCCTGAGGCGAGGAGGAGTAGGGTATTTGGTGGAACTTCACCTAATATGCATAATGCAATGGTGCATTTCAAAACTATTAAGAATAGCGTATAATTGTCTTTCCACAACTAATAATTAAGCAAGGTGATAACTGTGTTGATCGGTTCTATGTAAGCATTTCACACTGTATATTAAATCAGTACACTGTATCCCATAAATGCATCAATGTTCACAGTTATGATTTCATAAATAAAAGAAAATAAATTCAAGAAGCATCTTGCTGAAGTTTTGCCTCTCCTCCAGCATGACTGTTCAGCTGCAGTGGTCTCCAAGCTGGCAAAATTGCCCAGATGGGTGGGGCTAATAGCCCTGGGAGAGGGAGTACTTTTGTAAAGTTAGAGTATGTAGAATGTTTAAACTTTGTTAAAGATGACACACTTGCCCAGGACCAGATAAGAAGATAAAATATCTCTTTTCTTCTGTCACCTTGGTATGACCAGAAGTGTCTGCCTGTCTGAGCAAAAGCTTCTTGAGCATGGATTGTCACTCCTGTGATTTGTGTACATGGCCTAATTGGGTCTTCTCTGATGTCTTGCTCTTGTATTGTTTTCAGGGTTCCATGTTCTTTGTGTGTTAAAGATCACAAATATGTTAGAGCAATAAAAGTAAAAAAATAAATCCATCCAATTAATGTAGTTAGTTAAAGAAATAGTTTAGTTGGAAAAATGCAACTATAGCAAGAATGATAAGGTAATTGTTTGCCTTTATCTCATGAGATTTATGATTAAAACAATGGTGTATGAAATAAAAAACGGAGCTAGCCTGGAAGAGGATGTTGCATGTGTGTTGAACCTCATGAAGAAGATCATGCGATCTCCAGGCCCAGCTACCTCTTAAACTTTCTCTTTTTTTCTTGCTTTTTCATTTTTCTTCATCCTCTCATTTCGACCAAGCCATTGGGAGGGAACCCATAGTATTGTTGGGGCTGGTACCTGACATGGTGGAACTTAGTGCCATCAAACAATGGAAGGCTGAGTCACCCACATCCCAGCTAACTCAGCCTGGAAGCATTATTATCCAGTCTTACTTTCTACCCCAAATGCTGGTAAAGTCCCAGTGATTCCTACTTCAATCCATCATGATTGGGTGCAGCTGTACAAGGTCTAAAATGAAACTCACTCAGCACCTACAGTTGATGACTGAAGCAAATAGCTGTGCACTCCCTTGGAGCATCTCTGGTACCTGCCTAAGCAGACTTCTCCTGCTTTGGTTCCTTCACAGAGTACTTCAAGCTGTTTGCCTATTGGTGAGACTTTTTCCTTGGAAAACCAAATTGTACACAGTCTGAGACTCAAGTAATCCTGCTGCATATGCTTGTTCACTAAAACATGGCACTTTACTGAACCAGAGGTGTGGGAAATATGGGGAAATCATTCTCTTACTACTGTACAATGTTTCAATGTTACTATTGTACTCAGATTTTTTTATCCATCTAAGATCAGCCTTTCCTCAATGACTCACATCCCATGCCCTCTGGAGTCATATACAGTACCTCAGAAAAATC
Organism: Arctocebus calabarensis; assembly: GCA_963573935.1. Taxonomy (NCBI): domain Eukaryota; kingdom Metazoa; phylum Chordata; class Mammalia; order Primates; family Lorisidae; genus Arctocebus; species Arctocebus calabarensis. The sequence continues at coordinate 6,700 of CAUYON010004928.1, read as the reverse complement.
TGAGTGTAGGAGTGGGTGTAGTGTGCCCTGGGACAACTTTCCCATTTGTATTACTTGTACTTACAGTCAGGGTCCAGATGTGGTGACTTGCTTTTCAAAGCGTACATGATTTTTTTATCTGTCAACCACCCATGAGAGACACTACTCCAGACCTCGACCTTTATAAATTATGAATTGTAATGTAAGTATCTGAAATGCAGGATGTATTTTCATTTTTACAAAGGCATTGCGACCACAGGTTGAGAACGGATGGTTTAAAGCCTTTTAGGTAACATAAGAGCATAAACCAAATGCCAAAAGCAAGGTTACAAAATTAACTGCCTACAAATACTGAGTTATTATAACTTTGGTTTTAGTTTTAGACTTATAGGAATTTGCTAGATAAATCACAAGCATTTTGATAAGCTATTGGAGTATAAGACTCAGATTTGTGTATCCATCTGAGATACAGACTTATATAAGAAGGCTTTTCATGATCCCTTTAAAGAAGTCAACAAAAAATTATAAATCATACCTAGTTCTGATAATGACAGGAGAAAGAAGCTTATAGGTAGCTACATTTCAAATTGTCTAGTAATGAATTGAATTAATAGAACTAGAAGGAAAACTATTAAATGAGTCCTGACGTCTGTGAATGCAGGCTTGATCCTTTGCCTTATGAAAGCAGTTCATATATTACCATTGCCTTCTTTCAGGTCTAAAGATAAGGCTTTGGTTCACTTGATTTTGGTCAAGTCAGAAGTCAAGGGCCTGCAACTTAACAGTACAAGGCTTAGTTAATAATAGTAATAATATTTTATGTAGCTCTGATGTGATTTTGAGGATGTTGGACAAAGATGTTAAAATGCTCAAAATATTTGATTGAAATAGAATTACAGATCATTGTAAAATAATAACCAATTACTTAGCCAAGAGTAATAATCAAAAGACTTTGGAGGCCATAGAGAAATTTACAGTAACGTAAAAACCTTAACTTTACGAAGCTTAATTTTCCCTAAGTAATCAACAGTGTAATAAGGACAGTATAGAAGTTATCCTCATAAGAAAGTAAATCTTTGTTTTAGGTCAGTTAGCAAAAAAAAAAAAAAAGAAAATCTTTTGCAGTGCAATTATTTCTTTGTTTGGCAGCCTATTGAGACAACTTGGAAGTTAAACCTTCCTGTCATAAACATTTATCTCATTTATATTTACCTAATTTACTTATTTTAGCAGTTTACTTAGATTCTACTTATTTTTGGAAGTTATTTTCCTGTTAAATATTTTATAAAACCTTATAAACATGTAATATGGAAGTATATATAACAAATATCCTTGTTTCTTTCCTTTCATATTTCTTTATCATAGCATGTGCATATATTTACTTGATATCATAGATGGTATTTAAGCATTTTTAATTTAACATCATAGCGTTTCAGTTGCCAGATTTCAAACGGAAAACTGAACATTACCCAAAGACTTAACCTCTTTGTCTTTAGGTGTTCACCAGTAACAGATACAGGCAGGGTAGTTGCACCATGTTAGCCAGAATTATGACTTCTTGGTCTTTATTTTCAGTTATTAACTATGGTTAAAGAAGATGCATATGGATGCCAAGTTGACAATGGGAAAAGTTGTAATGGATATTTTTAGATATTACCTTGACTTGGCTATGAGATGCTCGGACATCTGATTAGGCATTCTTTCTTCATGTGTCTTGAGCCTGTTTCCAGAAGAAAATCACACTGAATTGGTGAACTGAATAAAGTAGATGGAACTCCTGAGTGTGGATGGGTGTCACCTAATGGAACATGAATGGAACAAAAAGGCAGATGGAATTTGAATTCACTCCTCTCTTACAGACTGATTGAACTAGGATGCTGTTCTTCTGCTCAAACACTTCTTATACCGTTAGTGAACTTATTTTTCTTGAAAAATAGAGGGAAGTACTTTGATGCCACTTTTAGCTATTTCTTTCAAGCACATCTTACATAGGAGACTTCTTCTAAGATTATGGAAGCATTATGTTATCATAGCACTTGGAACAACTTCTATATACAAATCTCAGAAAATATTTGTTCAAATGTTGATTCATCTTCATAGTTTATGTCCTCCAATTATTCGTACTGTTATGTGGATATAGAATTTGATTGTAAATTATTACTATCAATCTTCCTTCTCAAGAAAAAGCAACAAAAAAACACCAAAGTACTTCATGCTTTGAAACACATACCCTATTGAATCCTGCAACCACCTGCCCCAAACCAGGACAAAATATGAAGCAGTGAATGGAAACCCTGAGAAATTTGTAAGGTGCTGTTTAAGAAATGAACATAGGATATGTAAAAATTCCATTCTGATTGGTGTCTAAATAACTAGAATGAGGAAAATTTCACTGACCTGCTTATTGAGAAACAATTGTTCTCTAAGTATGCGCCCAAACCAGTGACAACAATATTGCTGAATCTAAAACTCTAGTGATGGAGCTTATCAATCTATGTTTCCACAAACTCTCCATGTGATTACAATGCACACTAAAGGTTTAGAAACATGTTTTTAGCAGAAATAAACAACCAAAAATTATTCTAGACAAAAGAGATTCTGAAAAAATACCTCATACACATAATAGTTTAGCTTCTGCCATAGCTACTTCACAATCCAGACTCTGAAAAACACTTTTGTAGTTTTGAATTGTGTTTGTTACTTTTTAAAAAATGAATGTATTCTAAAAAGTGAAAAATAAAATGTATTTCAATGAAATACCCTCCCAGATCGACTGGAACAATTAGAACATTAGTAAGCCATAACGTCTGAATTCATTGCTGCTATGTTCATGACTTAGTTCTAACTTCCTCTGCTGGACTGGTGTCAATAGCTCACGAGGTCCATTGTGGAGAGTTTATGGGGGAGAGTACAAAAATTTGCCTCTTTCACAGGAGCACCATAACTGATCAGCAGCACAAACATCTCTTAACAAAACAACTTTATGCAATACTTCAAAGGAAAATATACATTATCCAATTGCTTTGGATGAATCAACTGATGCTACTGACTTGTGCAGGTTTTAGACTTCATTTGAGTCATACCAGATTTTCTTTGCTATAGAGTTACTCACTTTGAGGACTCTTGTAAACAGAATATGAAGGGTAGATATCTTCAACAACTTTCAAGATAAATGTCATGAAGTTGGGCTAAATTTGGTAAATTTAGTGATTGCATGTATAGAAAGCGCATCTTCCATGAGAGGAAACATGAAGGGTTTAAGGTACAGATAAAAAAATTATTAACAAGGGGGAGCCAAGATGGCGGCCGAGTAACAACTTCCTTGCAACTGGGCATGGTGACACTGGGGAGAGAAGAATTCAGGCATCTCTGGCTGGTAAGATCTGCCCAGAGTCATACCTTTGAAGACACAGGGAGACAGCATGAGACTTCTGGACCCCCTGAGGAAGGTGGAAGCAGTGGAGATCTGGCAAGTGCTTGCGTGTGTTCCTTCATTCTAATCCTGCCGGCAGCTGTGGCTACAGCAGCAGTGAGATTGCAAACTGGAAAGGCCTTACCTGTGAGTTGTTTGGGTTTCTTTTGGACTTTGCACTCAGTTGAACTGCCTTGGGAGAACTGGGGCAAGAGTGTGAGAGTCTTTGAGTGTTGTCTGGGGCTCCAGACTGAGCCACCAAGCCAGATGGAGCTACCAGTGTTTGGTTGTGGGCTGTGTGGAGCCATCATAGGAGAACTGCCCTGGCAAGCTCCACCTTCAGGGTCACAGAACAAGCATTGGGTGGGAGCGAGTAGTCTAACGACTGAGCAGCCTAAAGGTGGGGACTGAGATGCCCTACAGCCTTAGCCCTCAGGGGCATTGGGTGAGACCGGTTTTGGCACACTGAGAAAGTGGATAGCCACTTAAGGAGTGATCCCAGTGACAAGCGCTTAACTGGGAAAGCTTCTGCTTAGCCCAAGTTAGCAATTTAAAGTGCCATCTAAATAGGCTGAGGAGGATTTAAGCTCTCCACCCTGCGGGGTTTGAGAAATCATTAGAAGCCTCCGGTCTCCATTTTGTTCAGCCGTATCAACATTGCGATTAACATATCATACCCCAGATATCAGATACCTCTTGCCCAGACAATATCAGCAAGATATATATACTGCTTTGTTTCTTGGTTTTGTTTTGTTTTGTGTTTTTGTTATTGTTGTTTTATTTTTAATTTCAACATTTTCCTTAAAGATTTTTCTTTTCCTTTTTTATTGCTTCATTTTTCTAGTTTAAATATAATTTTTCAATAAACTCTTTTTTTTTCTTTTTTTGCAGTTTTTGGCCAGGGTTGGGTTTGAACCTGCCACCTCTGGTATATGGGGCCAGTGCCCTTTCCCTTTGAGCCACAGGTGCCACCCTAAATATAATTTTTCATTGTTGCCTTTTTCAACAATTAGACTTCAATTTTGGTAGTGTTTCTACCCATAGTAATTGGTTTTTTTCCCCAATCTTATCCTGTAAAGTTTTTGGTTTGCTTGTTTTGATTTGATTTATTGCATTTTTGTCTTCCCTCTCTACTTGGTGAAGGTGGGGTACTGTGTCCAAACAGGCTGGCAAAGAGCTGCTGACCTAATCACCCACCAAGCACCTCCAGAGGTTGGGGGCTCTTAAGGTTGGGTCAAAGTACCCTACTGTACACCTATATTGTTTCTGTCCCCCTCTTTCTGTACCTTTCTACTTTTGGTCAATAGTTGCTTCTACCCACTCCTTCTCCCTCCTCCTTTTTCCTTTCTTTTCTTTCTATTTTTTTTCCCTTCTTGCTCTTCAATCTTCTCATCCTCTGGTCCTGTACCAAAAGGACTTATTGAAACCCTAGTCCAGAAGCATGACAATTTAAAGAGCAGGAGAAAGTGAAAGGAAAATAGGACAAGGAAACAGATAAAAGAAATCATGAGGAAGAACCAGCAGAAAACTCCTGGCATCATGAAAAACCAGTCCAGAGCAACCCCCTCAAGGGGCGGTGAGGTTGATACTGTAGAGGATTCTACCTATAAGGAAATGTTAGAAAAGTCAGAAAGGGAATTTAGAATACAGATGGTGAAAACAATCAAGGAAATGAAGGAAGAAATGAAGGAAATGCTGATAAAGCGTAAAAAGAAATCAAAAAACAGAATCAATTAAAAGAAGAATATAAAAAGGATATGGCAGAGATGAGCGAAACGAACCAGTCAATCAGGGAACTTAAAGATGCAGTAGAAAGTATCAACAATAGATTAGACCGTGCAGAAGAAAGAATCTCAGAGGTAGAGGACAAAGCTCTTGAGATAACTCAGATGCTTAAAGAGGCAGAAAAGAAGAGAGAGAAAGCAGAACGTTCACTGGCAGAATTATTGGGACTCTATGAAGGATTCAAACATACGAGTTATAGGTATCCCAGAAGGGGAAGAAGAAAGCCCCGGGGGAATGGAAGCCATACTAGAGAATATTTTAAATTAAAATTTCCCAAATATCACCAAAGATTCTGACACTCTTCTTTTAGAGGGATATTGGACCCCAAGTTGCCTCAATGCTAACCAAGCATCCCCAAGACACATAGTGATTAACCTATCCAAAGTCAAGACAAAAGGAAAGATTCTTCAAGCTGCCAGGACTAAGTGCCAGTTGACCTACAGGGGCAAATCTATCAGGGTGACTGCAGACTTCTCAAATGAAACTTTCCAAGCAAAAAGACAATGGTCATCTACCTTTAACCTACTTAAACAGAACAATCTCCAGCCCAGAATTCTATATCCTGTGAAGCTAAGTTTTAAAATAGATGGAGAAATCAAATCATATACAATCATTGAGGAAATTTGCCACAACAAGACCAGCTCTACAGGAAATACTCCAACCTGTTCTACACACTGACCATCACAATGGATCAACAACAAAAGAAGATCTCAGAAATTAAAGGACAGAGCCTAACTTCCACACTGATGCAAAAGACAAAACTAGGCAATGGAATTTCACAAAACAAGATGAATAGAAACCATACTTATCACTTACCTCAATAAATGTTAATGGCTTGAATTTCCCACTGAAGAAACATAGATTGGCTGACTGGATTAAAAAACACAAGCCATCCATTTGCTGTCTCCTGGAAACACACTTAGCTTCAAAAGACAAATTAAAACTCTGAGTTAGGGGTTGGAAGACAATTTTTCAGGCAAACAGAATTCAGAAGAAAAGAGGAGTTGCAATCTTATTTTCAGATACATGTGGATTTAAAGCGACTAAAGTCAAAAAAGACAAAGATGGTCACTTTATATTTTAAGAGAAAAATAGAGCAAGAAGAAGTTTCAATTCTAAATATTTATGCACCCAATTTAAATGCTCCCAGATTCTTGAAACAGACCTTACTCAGTCTGAGCAATACAATATCCTATAATACCATAATAACTGGGAACTTTAACACTCCTCTCACAGAGCTGGACAGATCCTCTACACAGAAATTAAACAAAGATATAAGGGACTTAAATGAGACCCTAGAACAACTGTGCTTGATAGATGCATATAGAATTCTCCATTCCACAGATAAAAAATATACATTCTTCTCATCGGCCCATGGAACAATCTCCAAAATTGATCATATCCTAGGACACAAAACAAACCTCAACAGAATCAAAAGTATTGAAATTTTACCTTGTATTTTCTCAGACCACAAGGCACTAAAGGTGGAACTCAACTCCAACAAAAACACTCAACCCCACACAA
>CAUYON010004926.1:0-20263 GCA_963573935.1 Arctocebus calabarensis | reverse complement strand
TGTTATAATTTTTTTAAAACCATAAACATAGTTGTTCAACTTGAGAGACTTTATTCTACAAAGTATTTTTACCATTGCAGACTTTTAAAGAAAAGGATCAAAAAAGAAAAGAAAAGGAAAACCAAAACAAAAAGTAAAGGGAAAAATTTGTGATGTTCTCATATTGGAAGACTCAATTTGATAAGTGTATTCATGTTCCTTAAATTAAAATACATAGAAGCTTAATGCACTTGCAATTGTAATGCCAGTAATATTCTGTATGTGAAAATTGATGGGCTGATCCTTAAATTCACATGGAAATGCAAAGATTCAAGAATAGCTAAGATAATCTTGAAGAAAATCACACCTGAAGATGAAGAAAAGGTTTGAATGTCAAGACTTACAAAAGTAAAGTAATTAAGGGAATATGTTATTGGTACTGGGATAACTGCATAGAATGTACAATCCTGGCACAGACCTACACAGATATTGCTCCTGGTTTATAGAAGAACGCACACTGTTGTGCAGAGGGTAAATATGGTCTTTGCAACAAAGAGTGTTATTTTGATTTGACATGTATATGGTAAAATGAATCTTGGCTTCCATCTCAGAGTAAAGGAAACACCAATCTAAGAGGGATCATAAACATGGTGAGAAACATAAAACAACAGAGCTTTTACAGGGTCTCACAGAGCACTGTCTTCATGATCCTGATGTGAGAAATGATTTCTTAAGACATATAAAAGGAGCTAACCATAAAGGCAAAGATTCATAAATAGTATATTGTTAAAATAAAGTACTTCTCCCTATACACATAGTTGCATCCAAAAATATCCTTTTAACAGAATTCTTAAAAGAAAATCAACAAAAAGAGTGAAAGAATGAGAGGAAGGAAGGAAGGGCGAGAGGAAGAAACAGAGGTAGAAATGAAGGGAAATGAGGGAGGGAAAGAACAGAAAGGAAGAAAGAAAAAAGAGTCAAGAAAGAAATAAGAGGCAGATACCAGTCTTCTCCAATGGGCAAAAGCTTGAACATATATGTCACAAAATGGAAGAGCCAAATGGCCTACAAACATATGAAAATGTGTTCAACCAATTGGTTGATGGATACACAAATTAAAACATGAAATAATATTAGTACACATACAAGCTTAACTAAATATATATATAATATATATTTTATTATTTTTTTTTGAGACAGAGTCTCACTTTGTTGCACTTAGTAAAGCTCTGTCACGTCATAGCTCACAGAAACCTCAAACTCTTGGGTTTAATTGATCCTCTTGCCTCAGCCTCCCGAGTAGCTGGGACTACAGGCATCTGCCACAACACCTGGCTATTTGTTTGAGACAGGGTCTCGCTCTTGCTCAGATTGGTCTTGAAACCTCAAGCTCAGGGCAATCCACCCTCCTGGACCTCCCAAGTGCTGGAATTACAGGCATGAGCTCCTAGCCTTAACTAAAAATATTATTTTAACCCAAGTGTTGGGTTAGCATAAATAAGAAGCAATCTCATGTAATCATAAGAGAGTTTAAGTTGATTACAAGCACTTTGGTAAACTTTTTGGCAGAATCCAACGTAACTACATATATGTATACCCAGAAATTTTTGACCCAGAAATTTCAATTCTAAGTATATAACCACAAAATGAAAAATCAAATAAAATAGTGCGTATGTATAAGAATGTTCCTGACAATTGTCTCTTTACAAAGTATTTTCATCACTCCAGATTAAGCAATAATAATTCTCCTTCCTTTTCTTCTCAACCACTTAATCTGTTTACTGCTAAGGATAGTAACTACTTTGTGTCCCCATGAAAATGTCTATTCCAGATTTTTCATATAAGTGGAATCCTACGGTATGTGTCCTTTTGTGTCTGGCTTATTTTGCTTCTCTCAGTGTTTTCAAGGTCCATCCGGTGTGCTGCGTGGAACTGAGGTTTACTTGTCTCTTTATTGTTAAATACTCCATTGTATGAATATGCCACATTTTATTCATTCACTCTGCTGCTGCTGGATCGTTTTTCTCTCAGTTTGAGGGCAAGCAACAGTGTTGCTAGGAACATTCCGAAAGCCTTTTGGTGTTCACATGTTAGACTGTGCTAACTTTGGAAAAATAACTAAAACACTTATGATTTGCATCCTTTCCTGTAACTTGCACTTCAGCTTTTGAAAAAAAAATGTTTATTAAACACTAGCAGTAGGCTGGAGGAGGAGGAAAAAAGAGGAAAAAAAGAGAGAAACAGGAAACCGAACATGGCTTATAAGGCCCTGTGGAGTCGGACCTTGACCGAACGCCTGGCAAGCTTGGAACGGTGACCCAATCAGCTGCTTTGTTTCCTGGTTTCTGTGCCAGGATGTCCTTCCAGGAAGTCCGAGAGAAGACGTCTAGCATCTTCCTCCTCAGTAAGGAGGGGGTGGCGGGAAACACTAACAGGCTAGGAGGCCCTCGATGTTCTGCACCAGCCAGTGGTGTGGCTCCCCTATCTTTCTGCAGCCTCCAGGAGAGGCAGGGCAACAGACCAGCACAGCTCATTTCTAGGGGATCCTCCCTGCGTCCTGTCGGGATGCTCAGTGCAGTCGGGGAGACACAGGAGGCTACGGGCTTTCCATGTTCCCAGGGAGTCGCCGGCTGGGCCCAGCTGGCCCTCATGTTGGTGTGCACGGGTGGGTGTGCACGGGTGTGTGTGTGCAGGTGGGTGTGCACGGGTGTGTGTGTGCAGGTGGTTGTGCACGGGTGTGTGTGCAGGTGGTTGTGCACAGGTGGGTGTGCACGTGTGTGCGCGCGGGTGGTTGTGCACGGGTGGGTGTGCACAGGTGGGTGTGCGCGGGTGTGTGTGTGTGCAGGTGGTTGTGCACGGGTGGGTGTACACAGGTGTGTGTGCAGGTGGGTGTGCACGGGTGTGTGTGCAGGTGGTTGTGCACAGGTGGGTGTGCACAGTGAGGGCTCAGCCTATGGCCTGCGTCTGCTTTCCCTCAACCCTCCCCTGTGAAGGAAGAGCCCAGAGTCCTCTCTTCTCTGCTCCTCACACCCTTCCTCAGGACCTCTGCTCGCAGCACTCGGCCATGCAGACCATTTTTGTGTGATTCCTCCTCTTTCTTCAAGCAGGTCTGTTCTCACATTTTCAAGATAGCTTATTCTGACTGGCATCCGTTAAACCCTCTTATCTCATCCCGACAGTTACCTCAGTTCTGATTCAGAAACACGCGATTAATTCCTGTAGACTACAAGCTCCCCGAGGGCGGGGACGGGGTTCACCACTTACATCTAGTGGCTGGCACTGTGCCTGGAAAGAAGTGGGGACTCAGCATGGATGGAATGAATGGATGGACCAGTGAACGAATGTGGGGCTCTCCAAAAGTGGCCTACAGTCACGTAGCTCACTCTCTGACACAAACCCACCTTCCTGTCTGTTCCTTTAATGTAGCTGGGTGTGGGCTGCCCACCTGTACCCTCAAACACACACGCATTGGCCTCACGGAAGGCTGGGTCACTGGGCTCTCTCTTCAGCTTCCTTCAGCTCTGATTTTCTGGCACTCACTGGCGTGAGCTGGTACCACACTGCTGTGGTGGGACCAGAGGGTGGACTTCCCTGCACACCGGTCAGGATGAGCACGAACGGGATGGAGGTGAGCTGCTGTGTCTCTCTCAGTTTTCTGCTTGATGTGCCCTCACTCCTGTCACTCAGCACCAGGAACCCTTTCAAGACAGTGCAAGTGAACTTCAAGCCAGGTGTGAGTGATTGGGGTTTCTCTCTGCTCCATCCCCACCACCAAGCTCCCATCTACCCAGGGAATGAGCTTGCTGTTCTGGGTCATGGTTTCAGTATTCCACTTAATTTCTCACTCATCACATGGCCCAGTGGACCGGGACCCAGAGTCCAGGATCCCAGCCCTCAGTCCTACTCCCACCTTCCTGCCCAGCCCCAAATGATGGGGTTTCTGAAAGCAGCAGCTGGAACCATAGGGGTTAGAGGAATCAACCAAGAGGCAATTTATTACTGCTGTGCAAATGGGGCTGGGAGGGGGTGATACCAGGATCATATGTCTTTCTCAGACCCGTGGTACCTTCCAGAAGCTTTCTAAGCAGCAGGTGAGGTGGACGGCTGTGGAGGGTTATCCAGAGAGACAAGGTCAACAGGATAAATAGATAGATAGATGAGAGGGGACTTATTAGGGGAATTGGCTTGTGCAATTATGGAGGTTGAGAAGTCCCACAGCAGGTGGATGGCCAGCTGGAGAGCCAGGGAAGCTGGTAGTGCCCAAAAACCTCAGGATCAGGAAAGCCAATGGTGGTAAATCTCAGCCTGATGTGGAGAGCCTGAGAACCCAGGGGGCTGCTGGTGTCAAGTCAGTCCCAAAGTCCAAAGGCCGAAGAACCCGGAGTTCTAACATCCAGCTCCAGAAGAGACAGACAAAGTTCACCTTTCTTCTGTCTTTTTCTTCTAGCTGGATCCCAGCCAAATGGATGGTGCCTGCCCACGCTGGGTGAGGGTGGATCTTCCTTGCTCAGTCCACAGGTTCAAGTACCATCTTTTTGAGAAACAATCTCACTTAGGCATCCAAAATCACGTTTTACCAGCTGGCTGGGTATCCCTTAATCCAGGTAAATTGACACCTAAAATTAACCTTCCCAGCCTCCTCCCCACCTCATCCAGAGTTGCAGATGTAGCCACCCCATTTTCCTCGTCCCTTTTAGAGGTTCTCCAGCTCCACAATCGGAAAGTTCGTGCCTCGTACGTATGTGAATTTCTTGCCTCGCTTAAATGTTTACTCCGGCTCTCCCATTCTGGAGACTGAGAGTGGCTTCAATTGCATGTGTCCATTCATTCCACAAATAATTACGGGGTGAGTACTCTGTGCCACACGCCGGGATGAGAAGGTGGCACGGTGGGGGAAACAGCCCCTGTCCTCATGGAGGTTCAGAGCAATTGACAATGAACCAGCAAATAATTATGAATTATAGTGAATAAGCTGAGGGAGAAAAGTCTGCTGTTGTCAGGGAGAGTAATAAGTAGGGATGGAGAGGAGGCTCAGAGAGGAGTTTGGGGTTTAAAGAATACGCTCATTAGAAAAAGAAGACGATCCCTGCTCTCTGCCTTACTCACAGAGGTGTTGGGAGGGCCACATACAACGTACAACCCATTGCTTTGGGTTTAAAAGTCAACAAGGGCCAGGCAGAGGTGGTGCAGGTCAAGCACTCCTCTGAAATGCACAGGACCACAGGTGTTTCAGATTCTGAAATTCTTTTTAATTTTTATATCTGCATTATATCCTTACTAGTTGAACACCCCAAATCTGAAAATCCAAAATCTGAAACAGTCTAATGAGCCTTTCTTTGGAGCATCACATTGACATTCAAAAAGCTTCAGATTTTGGAAGGTTTCAGATTTCAGATTTTTGGATTAGGGATGCTCAATCTATATTTAACCCAAGAAGGGGGCAGACCCCAGACCTGAGCAGCCCTGGAAGAAGAGAGTCTCTGACGAGAGAACAGCATGTGTGAAGACATTGGGCCACAGAGCTGTGTCTGAAGAGCACAGCCCTTCAGCAGAGGACAAGGGCACCCGATGTACCCTCCGGCCCCTGGATCGTTGACTTCTTACCACTGGGGAACATGAGTCCGTCCTCCACAACAAATGCCTCTTTCTCCTACAGCAGAAGCCTCATGCCAGCCCACCGAGCCCTGCCAGCAGCGTCAGCTGATCCCTGGTATTTACAATCAACAAAGAGGGAGAGAATTAGGAGCCGGGAAATTTCCCACCAGAGTCACAGAGGTCATCTGGCTGGGGAGACAGACTGCGGAGAGGACATTCTTTCTCCTCCCATTGTTCCCCAGATTCCACAGGACTAGGAGTGATACTAATTGCTACCACCATCACAAGGGCTTGCATTCCTGGGACACGTCACTGTTATAAAATGCTGCTAAGTGCATGGTTGTATGTGGCCCTCTTGACACCTCTGTGAGTAAGGCAGAAAGTGGGGATCATCTTCTTTTTCTAATGAGCATATTCTTCAGAGCCATGCTGCCTCCTAAAACCTTTTATTTTTACTTCTTTAATTTGATGGCCTCTCTTCCATTCTCTCTCCCTCGCCCTGCAGGGTTTCTAGTGAGAAGGGCAAAGTGAGTGGGAAGCCTGACAGTGGGTTACAAGGTGGTTTGTACCCCTCTGGGCAACCACTTTCAGCTGCTGCATTTTAGCCAGTCTCCTTTCTTGGTAGCAGAGTTCTGAATTTCATACAGGTGGGAATCCCCGGAAGTGAACCATTATTGGGTTAAGCCAGTCATAGAAATCTTATCTGCATAAATAGTGATTAGCCCAAGAATGGGCAATAGAAGCTGTTCTGGACACTGAGATGTAAGTGAACATCTGGGGAATTCTGAAAAAGATTTTACTGGTAACAGAGAAGCTAAAGGGGAAAAGATTCCTTTTTGCCCCTGCTGCTTTCTTCTTGGTTGAGTCTCTGATTTTGTGAGGATGTGATGCTTGGGGCTTTGGCAGCCATCTTGTGATGATGAGGATAGTAAAGCAGAGATGCACAGAGCCTGGTGAAGACCTCAGTGAGTGCTTTGCCCATCCTGGGACCACCTATCTCTTCTTCTTATAAATAAGCCATACATGCCCTTGAGGTTTAAATTCTCTTTATTCAAAGTGAAAGTCTTAGACCAGGAGCAGTTGCCCTACCTGGGAGCTTGCTAGAGACACAGTCACAGACCTCACTCTAGGCTGACTGAATGAGAAACTGAATTTCTAAAGGATGCCCCAGGCGATTCCAATGCATGTCGCAGTTTGAAAAGCATTGGCTTAGGCCACAGTTAAATTTTTCTGCAACCTGCAGTCACCGGCGTGCTGACTGGCAGCACACCCCGGCTCAGGTTTCCTTAGAACTCTATCTGTAGTCATCTCATGCCAGACTCTAGAAGGCAGGTGCCCGCCCCAACATCTCCACATGGGCTCTGATCCCCAGGCTGGGTGAATCAGAGAGATCACTATAATCCATGGAGCTGCTCCAGAGAGAAGCCAGGGGCGCTCCAGGGAACAGAGAGTGACTGCAGCTAAAAGGCAGCCTGCAGGCCTAAAAGGAAAGTTCTGGGCAGGATCACAAGCATGATGGCCAGTGAAGAGCCATGACTGCCCATTAGCTGAACAAAGTGGGCTACACAAAGAGCGGTGGGGGCCGGGTCAGGAGGCCTGTGGGGAGCCTGACTAAACGCACTTGCCTCACAGGGGCTGAGAGACAAGCCCGGGTTCCGACGAGGCACTCTGGGGGCCGCTGCCCCGGGATGGGATGGGTGAGCCTGGCCACAGGAAAATGGCCTATTCAGTTTTGGAGGTGGGGGTTGCAGATACTGTCTTGGAACCTGGTAACCTTTCCAGCATGCAGGGACTCTCTGGGGCTCCCAGTGTCATTCTGTGTCCCAGCAGTTTTTCTCATCTCCGTGGGACTCTAGTTACCAGGCCTCCTCTGGGAGAGGCATGTCCATCTCCTTCTTATGCACAGCTGGACAGGAGATTTTGCTTTGAACAAAGAAGAATCGATCCAGTTCCTAAGGGCATGGGAGGCAGTGTCTGTTTTCAGCAGATGGATGTCTCGGTGTAGGACCCCAGCGCGTGAGTTCATGCAGAATTCACTGCCCATTGCCTGTTGACTGATGGACTGTGGGTCAGGTGCCCCCTCCCTCCCCAGCTACTTCGTGTGATACATGGTGATTCGTTTATCCTGTGAACCAATTTAGCAAAGTGGTTTACAGTACAGAATTTGGAGTCAGATAGCTGGTTAAATCCTGGTTCTATAGCTTCCTAGATGTAAAATCCAGGGAAAATTAATCTTTTGAAACCCCAGTTTCCTCATCTGTGAAATGGGAATAAGAATTCTCATTTTAAGGGAACTTAATACCAAGTTGGTATTTTTTTTTTTTTGGCCAGGGCTGGGTTTGAACCCTCCACCTCTGGCATATGGAGCTGGCGCCCTACTCCTTTGAGCCACAGGCACCGCCTACCAAGTTGGTATTAAGACTAAACGAGAGAGCCTATGTGTAGCACTCAGAAGCACCTAGCAAATGGTGGCTGTCGTTACTAATATTACTTGTGTCTTTTATGGCAACCACATTGGTGAGCCCAGTGCCAGGAACAGACGAGTGGGTCTGGGAGGGGCGTGTACCTAGGGAGGCAGAGGCTGCAGGCATGACAGGGTCTGGGCTGTGGGGCGGGGGATTGGGGTCCCAGGCTGTGCTTCCCTGGACACCTGTCTTGATGAACCAACTACAAAGACAGAGGGTAGTTGAAGCTTCTTTGCTGTCCCAGAAACGATGCCCTGGGTGTGATCCCAACCCACCCAGCTATGAAACGGTGATCATTACCTACTTCCTCACAGTTCCCTCTGCTGCTTCTCTCACCAGAAGCAGGTGGGTGCAGAAGATGGGGAGGGTCAGCCCCTCAGCCCCACGGCCTGCCTGGGACCCTCTGTTTCCTGCAGGGGGCACTCCTTGGGACCCCTCTCTCATCCCTGTGTTTGTCCTTCCTTAGGCAAGGACTTCCACACCCTCCACCTTCCGCAGGCCGCCTCCAGTGCCCCCTCTTCTTGCATACACTGCCAGCTGTTTGTCCATTCACTTGGTCAGCCATTCATTAATCCTGCCCCCGGTGTGGGGCAGTTGCCTTTCGAGGTGCTGGGGACACAAAGGTAAATGTGATGAGCCTCCTGGGGTTATTCAGCGACTGACAGACCCTGGAAGGGAATCAGGGTGTGTTTGGGTGTGTTGAGTTCCTGGATTGGAGGGCAGTCCCCTCCCCTGGAGACAGTGGCACGTGGAAAAGGGTAAAGGTGGACCTCTTTGGTTTCAGGTGGACCCCAGCGTAGGTGGTGCCTCCTATAAGCTTTGGGAACATGGTGCCCTGCAGGGGAATGGAAGACTCTGGAAGGAGGGAGCAGCTCCCTGTGGGCTCGTGGGGGCTGTGACAGACAGGATGTGAAGAGACTGTGAGCACAGTTGAGGGCCTGGGGGCTCCCCAAAATAACCAGAGTGCAGGGGCTGAGACCTCGCAGCTCTGGAAATCAACAGGCCTTTGGGCATTGATGTGTGCGTCCTCTGTGGGCTGCAGAAGCCTGGGGAAACCCCTCAAAATTCACCATCCCCTTCCAATTGCCCCTTCTTGCCCACTCCATAGTATTCATACATTGGGGGCATAAGGGGCTGGATGCCACCTCCTCCCCAAAATACTCACCAGCAAGCAGAGTCTGCATACAAGGGAATCGTGCCTTTTGCTAGGATGGGGCCCCAGTACAGCTCGCACCCCCACACGTGTTCTAAGGGTAACTGTCACCCATCTCTTCCACGTGTTATTCTCCTGAGAATCCCTTGACTCAAATCCCCATCCCTGCATCTTACTCATGTGACTGTTCTGGCAGCCTCGTACCCTTAAGGGTTGGGGGCTCTGGGTCAGATTCCCTCCAGGGAGCTTGCAGGGGCTCCATCCTCCCCTCCCTCTTCCCCTAAATCCATTCTGTTCATCTCGAGTCCTATGTCTCTAAATGCGTCCATTAGCCGGTGACTCCCAAGTCTGCTTGCACTAGACATCTCCAAGTGGATGTCTAATACACATTTTCACTCAACTGAGATCTTCATTGCACTGCCTCACCCCACCCCGCTCCCCCCAGTCTTCTCAGCAATGACCGGCATCCCATCTTCCCAGTGGCTCAAGACAGAAACTTTGCAAAAATGCTCGATTTCCTCTCTGGCCTCATCTTCTACATCTAATTTATCAGCAAGTGCTATTGTCCCAATCCCTCGCTATGCCCTGGTACCTACTCTTCATACCTCCTGCTACTGCTTTGCACAAAACTACCACCACCCTCCCTGAGCTCTATAAAAGCCTCCTAATTCACCCTCTTCCACTCCTTCCCTGCTTCAATCCATTCTCCAAATAGCACTTTGCATGAACTTTCTAAAATACGCCAGCAGCAGCAGTATCGCTTTCAGTGGCTTCCCACTGCATTAAGACAGAAGGCCCAGTGTCCTTCTCAATCCTGATTTGCTGACTCGCACGTTTGCACACTTTGCTGGTGTGGCTTTCTCAATCCTGCCTGATTTGCTCACTTGCCATTCACCCCTTACCATGCCCTGCACCCTCCTTGCACCTCTGACATTCTCACTGCCTGGTGCATCCTTCCTCCAGATCATTGCGTGGCTGACTCTTTCCTGACATTTGGTGTTCAACTCAAATGCCTTCCATTCTCAAAGAGTGGCCTTTGCTAAATAAAATCTGAATATTCCACTATGACATCTCAGTCACTCTCTTGTTCATTTCCTTGTTTCAAAAAGTTATCTGTGGACCATTTATTATTAGCTGTAGTTACTTTGTTTGATTATAGGTTGTCTGTTCCTTGCCAACTCCATGCCTACAGTGTCCCTCCAGCATTTGGAATAGGGCTCTGGGACAGTCAATGCTGAGTGAGCAAGGGAATGAATGAATGAACACTTTTTAGAAGTTGTATGTGGTAGAATGATGAGAATTGAAACAAAGACACAGTTCCAGGAAGGACCTTTGCCTAGTGAGTTTCACCTACTGAGCGCTGTCTGTATGCCACTTCTCCACATGCAGATGTTCAACGAGTCTTCAACAATCCCAAGAAGTATGCACAATTATTATTTCCACTTTTCACTTGAGAAAGAGAGGCATGTGGAAGTTGGCTCACACTCACACAGCTAGTGGAGATAGAACGCAGACCTCTCCGTCTCTGAGCTGGCAAAAAACTTTTTGTGACCCCACTCACATGCTTCCTTTGAGTCTGGGAGAGGAGTCAGGGTTGCTATGATGCCAATGTTAGAGGATGCCAGCTTCTGGCCAGGGCACAAAGAGAATGTGAGTCTCGGCTTCTGCACCTTGTGGATCCTTAAGTCTGGGAAGCTCTGCAGAGGTCACTCTGCTTTTCCAGCAGTGGAATGAAGCAGCCTGAGCTTGGTCCAGTGAAAAAGCTGCTAAGATGCTATTATATCTTCTTTCTACAGATATGAGGCAGCCACAGTGATTTGGGGACAGGAGGAGAGTTAAGTGGCAGGATTCTTGAAGTCAGGAATGGATAAAATGGTTTTTGCAGGGCTGTGCCAGCCAGCTGAGTGCTGATCTCAGGAAAAGTAAGCATGTGTAAATCACACGGAGGCTTTAGAAACTTCCCCGGGCTGCAGAGAGGTAACCAGTAGACTGATCACCGGCTCTTGGGTCATCTTAGTTCTGGCTGCTGTTTGAGTCTGGGGCTGGTGCCCATGACCTTGGGTGGGGTCCCAGGGTGCATTCAGGAAATAGCACATTGAGTGATGGAAGCCCCCGTCAGAGCCATGATGGATCTGTTTTTGGCAGCTCCCTGTTGGGGTGTGATTGATTCCTCTGGAGTTCGTATCCCTTTTCTTACTTATTGAGTGTGGGTGATGGATTTTTGACAAGATTGATTTTGACCTGAATACTGCTGAGCTAAATGAATCAACATTGTCAATTTCTCTGCCTGGTCCCAAAGAATAGTTAGGTAGATAAGGACATTTTTCTTTCCATTGAAGTTCTTTTAGCAACCTTGGCCAAAGGCCTTCCTCTGTAGGGCCCCCGGCTGCCCCCATAGCGGCCCCTTTTCAGACCCATGAAGCACGTGTCACGTCCGCCTCCTCCTTCCTCTTCATCCAGCAAGGCTGGTTAGTTCCAGGTCAGGCCACTCTGCCTGCCAGGCTCTGCTTCTCTCAGATGCTCCAGCCAGAAAAATGAGCCGTAAATTTGGGTTGTCTGTGTGAAGATGAGAGAGTTTTGTCTCTCTCTCATAGCTGTGATTCCTGAATTGGCACACTGCTTTCTTTCCCCCCAAACCTAGAATTAGTATCCGATCTGGAAGATACTGTTGATGTGTAGCGACTCACTTTTTGGAATGGGGTTTTCACTTTAATCTTTTTGCCCTCAGAGTCTAAACAGATGTTTGTTATGAGTAATTCTAAGACACCTCGGTCCTCTTGCCTCTCTCTGATTTTCCCAGATTCTCACAGCAGCACCCACCACTGGGCTCACTGGCAGGCTCTGGCTTTCTGGGTCCTGTCTGAGAGAGGAAGGGGTGCTGGAGTGGAGAAGCTGGACCGGGAGGGAGCTACGCGGGCCTCATCCATGTCTGAGGAATGGCTACCCTGAGAAGTGGGCATTGTTCTTCTTGTTATATTACTCACACTATGTATGTGATGACATATAGTAAATTATAGTATCGTGATAACTAACACAAGACATCTATCATTTGGTGAGGAAGACTATTTTAGGCAGCTCTGTACAGTACTATTAGAGATGTTTTACAGATGCGTGGTAGGGCTCCTAGAGGAAGCCTCGGCTACTAGGGAGTAGCTGTGTCCAGGGACCACATGTGCTCTCTCTACCATGCCCTTCTGTTCTACCATCCACTGGAGAGTAAAGCTAAATCGTGCAGGCCCGATTGCCCAGGCATGATGACAGCTAATTCCCTAATACAGTGTCCAGACCCTACTGAGCAGCCCCAGGTCCTAACCCTCCTGGGCAGGAGCCTGAGGCATGTGTCTTTTAAGCTCCTTGGTCCCTCCCTGCCCTTGCCCTGGAGGATCACTTACCATGCTCATCTCCAGGACCCAGCTTCCAGGTGAGGACTGCTGGCTGGACTCATGGGGCCTCTTGGGCCTGTGACTGTTTCCTGGGCTGGGTACCAGCTCCCTGTTCCCAATGGTGTCTCAGCTCCCTCATTCCTCATTCCTTTTCTTCCTTCCCAAGTTCCTTTCTAAGCCCGTTATTTTTTAACAATTATTTTAACAGTGATTTCAGCTTTGGGTGGTGCCTGTGGCTCAAGGAGTAGGGCGCCAGCCTCATATACTGGAGGTGGTGGGTTCAAAACCCAGCCCCAGCCAAAAACTGCAAAAACCCCTAACAACAACAACAACAAAACCAATGATTTCAGCTTCCAAGGAAGCCCTCTAACTCATCTTGAGAGGGACCTCGGGCAGCCAGGGGTGGAACCAAGTTCTCCCTGATGTCAGGAGAAACCAGGCCTCCGGTGGGAAGGGACTATGCCTAGATCATAACCCTCAAGGCCAGGACTTACAACTACCGAGTTCAAGTCTGAAGCTTCCACCTCTAGCCATCATCTCTTCCCACACAAACAATGCATTGACATTTCCATTTTATTACATTTAGCTCATGTTGTTCCCAAACTGGGGACACCTAATTTGATCTGAGGAGGTGGGGTTTCCTGAGTTTTGTCACCACAGGCTTAATCTGAAGACTATTCCAGCTAGAATATTCTAGAAAGACAAGGCCCCTGCTCAACTGTGGGCCTGTGATGAAGTGGGTACTCCTACATTTTTATTTTTTTCATGGTTGGATCCCTCTGAGCTACTAATAGGTCACAGCAACACAGGTCCAGGGAAGGAGTGACCCCTTTGGGCTGGTTTTCCCTGGATGCAGAGGTCAGCCTGTGCTCCCTGCCCCACCCTGTCGGACCCCCAGGCATGACCTAGAGGAAGGGAGAATGAGGCGGGCATCTGGGGGCCATGCAGGAAAGGGAGAGAATGCAGGGTGGAATGTCCCTGCCAGGTGATAAATCTGCAGGCCTTACAGGAGGACAAAGCGTCAGGCAGCCGAGCCCTGGGGTGCTCAGCAGGCCAAGGGGCAGTTCTCTCTCACTGGGCAAGAGCTGGAGGCAGGGAGAGGGTGAGACTGTGGGGACAGCCAGCCAGGCCAGGGTCCTGGGGGGATGGGGGTGGAGAGGAGTGTGTGGTCCCCGGTTCCTGTCAGACTCTGGGGGTTTCAGCTTCTTCCCATGCTGTCTCAGATCTGATCCTTACTTTCCTCACAATCAGCTCATCTCATCAGAATGGGCTAAGGTGGGAGATTAACTGTGGGTAGAAGGCGCCTCATTGCCTTACCAAGCTAGGGAAAGCCACTCAACACAGAACCCTCTTCTTGACAGTTAATGAATTCTCAGGAAAAAAGAAAATACAGGAATTACAGACCCACGGGACCAGAGGAATCAGAGCACTCCCTCATCTAGGAAAAATTTTGGTCTCAGGTCTCAGTGGCTGGAGGCTCTGCCCTGGGCCAGGTCCCCGCTGGAAGCCTGTTTTCTCCCTGGGATCCCCTACCCCAACCCCACCCTCCCTCTGAGTGATCTGATTTGTGCTATCAGGAGTACAAATACCCCCTGGGATCAGAGTGGATGATTCTGGACTCCTTCCATTGGGGTCATTTTACTGACTGGTTGTTCATCTGGGTCCAGTGGGAGAAGGAAGGTGGGAGGGGAAACTGTCTGGCTATCCCTTAACCCCTTCTTTGCTGGTTTGTCCTCTGCCTGGTTTTTGTAGGACCTTCCAGTACTGCTAAGAGGCAGCTGTCCTCCTGGGCGGGGTACAGCCCTCCGCCTTTGAAGTGAATCTGGGCCTGGCATTTCTGGTAGGGTCAGGCATCTGGCCTCTCTCGCTGGCCCCTGTAGAGTGAGTAGGTCTCTGCTCTGTCACATGTAGTCTAAAATGTCTGAGGACTGGTCTTCACTGTCTTGCATTCATCTACTATGGAAAGATCATAAAAGAGACAAAGGGTTTGCAGAGAAAAATCTCCCTATGCCAGGAGAAGTGGCCAGCGATGAATAGAGGAAGCTGTGCTCTAAGCTCCTCAGATGCTGTCCTGCCTCTCCACAGGCAAGACAGTCTGCTTCCCACCAAAGCATCCGGAGTACCTTCCTCCAAAGGTGCAGCTGGATGGAAATGAGACTTCAGGGAGAACTTCCAGGCAACACAGAATGTGAGGAGGAGGAAGGAGGAGGAAGCCCTCCTGCACGTTACTTTCAGGTGTAAAGGAAAAGAGGGGGAGGGAGTGCCCCTCCTTGCCTCTGACCTTGACTGCCTCTGACCTTGACCTGGAACACCCCTGAAGCCCTTCTCCCCAGAGGGTCCTGCGGCAGCCAAGCCACCAGCTTTCACAGATGACAGCTCACACTGAAATAACTTGTTGCCCAGATAGTTGGTGATCAATGCCTCAAATTAAATCTCAGAACAGGTTTTTTTTTCTTCCTGACACTTTATAGGTTTCTCTGCTTATCTCCTCCCTGGATGGCTGTATAAGCCAGATGATGGCTACCTTAATACCCTCGAAAAAATGAATTAACAGAGGATTTCAAGGGTGAGTGAGCTCTTAGACAGACTGAAGGTGGGGGGGAGCTCGCCTCCCAGCACACAGACCCCAGCAGCAATCCTTTCTCTGCAGCTTCCCGGGTTTCTCTACTCAATGCCCCTATTCCCTGTTTCCTGCTCCATCCTTCCCAGTTAATAAGAGCTGCTCCTGCACCCCAACCCTCCTCCCCAGTTCAGATGGTTTCGGCTTCTAAATCAGGTTATCTCTCCAGTCTGCATTCCCGGTAACTGAATTATCATCGCATGAGTACAAGGAGGTCTGGGCAGGGCGGGAGGGGCTGTCTGGGCTGGAGACTGTCTTCCTGGACGCTCCCCAGACTTGGCCTAACTGTCTCTGAAATGGTGCCCTGATACCCCCCTCTACCTCTGAAGCACAACCTCAGAGTCCTGAGGGAGATGAGGGCAAAACAGTCTTCAAGATGCCACCTACAGCCTGCCTGGGCGGAGAGCCAATGGATCAGAGAGACTGGCTCTGTTCTTAGCAGGAAATGAGGGGGCCCGGCATGGAAATGCCACCCAGGCTGGGAACGAGATCTATGGAGTGGCAGTCTGAGTGGGTGAGGTGAAGGGGAGCACAGAGTGACCCAGGGCTCCCTTGTGAGTAACCCCAGTTCACAGGGACCTACAATGGTCAGCATTCTAACACATCAGGCAGGGCTGGGCCTGGGAAACCTGCTTTTTGTTTCTAGTGAACCCCAGACTTCAGCATACCTCTGAATCTCTTTGGGAGGAAGGCATTGTTGAAGAGGTTATTTCCTAGACCCTAGCATAAGAGTTGGAATCAGCAAGTTCAGGGTGAGACCTAAGAATCAGCCTTTTAACAAGCTTCCCTGGGAGGAGAGGACTTTGAGAAATGTAGATCTAGGGATTCAGACAAGAAAGCTAATAGGGTCACTGAACCATTTTACATATCAGAAAAGGATCAATATGCACTTCTCCAACTTTGAAAGCAAGGTTTCTCTTAATATGATCCTTGGATCTACTCCTCTCCCCCAGCTCCCATTTAAATGATGAGGGGTATTTGCTAAAATGCAAAATCCTATTTCACAATACAGACATACTACCTCAAATGCATTTATAATAAGCCTCTCAATCATATTAATTAAAAATAAGAGCCTAAATTCATGTAGCACTTATTCTGTGTACAGAATAGCTCATTTAATATCCACAACAACCTACAAAATAGATCATATTATCCCATTTAGCAGATGATGAAATTGAGACCTAGAGAGGTAAAATAACCTGCCATATAACTTTACCTAGTGAGTTCTAGTGCCTAGAACTTATGAATTGAACTAAAAAAAAAAAAGATAGATTAATGAGAGGAAAAAAGCCCCAGAGTTTATTTACCAGTGTAATGTGCATACATATGGGAAAGCCCAGTGATGAGTAACTAAAGGGATGGTAGAATTTGGGCCTTATGTACCATCTTAACAAAGAGCAATAAAATGTGGGGAACAAAGAAAAGAGGTGTTTGTTCCCCACATTTTATTGCTTTATTGCAGGGGGCGGTGAGCTCATGGGGGTAGTAAATTATAGGAAGGTAAATATACGCCTGAAACTAATACCTGAGAGAAGATAAGGATTATTTTAATAAGGTTTATTTATGTAGACCCATCTTGGCACTAACTTTCTGTCTCCAGTGATAAGGGTTGTTCTTTTGGTATAGGACAGAGAAGAAGAAACTTCTTCACAAGGGGAAATTAGTGCTTTTAGTCACATAGGGGAATGTGGAGAGCTCTTTGTGCATTTGCTGCCTCTTAATTGCTTTCGGTGGCATGTTTTGGGGGTGGTATAGTCTGATTCCCTTTACTAACCAGCATAACAGCTCAGCTGCTTTAGATGGAGGCTAACACTCAAAACACCGTCTATCAGTCATAATTGTCAGCCTCTTAGCAGTTCTACAGGAGAAGGAAGAAGCTGAACAGAAGCTGATGCTGTGGTTGTTGAAGTTACAGGCCAGGAGACAATTTGATGATCTGGGAAGGGCTTGGTCCTGGGAATCAGAAGGCCAGGATGTGCTGTGAACATGCCTACAACAGTAGGTAAGTGGATTCTCCTCTCGAGGCCTTGGTTCCAACCATCTGTCAAGAGGATGCTAAGTTGGATACTTCTAGATTTCTTAGCTCTGACATTTGAAAATTATGTGCATTTCCCTTCTATAAGTAGGCTGGGATGGTTTCCTCATGGGGAGGTCCTGGGTATGCATGTGAAAACATGTGTGTTTGTGTGGAAAGGGGGGACAAGAAGCGGGGAGAGCCCAGCCTAAATCTGGCTATTGTTTGTGTTTAGTGCCATAAGTCTGGGTAAACCCCAGGCCAGCCCAGTGAGGGTGGCTTGGGACTTACCAGGGCTATTGGACTTGCACTGTCACCAGGACTATTCTTGTCTCAATTGTTTGTTCAGTTTTGTGCTGAAACAATGCCCTTGGGCTCTCCTAAGGAGAGAATGGAAGGCATAGAGGTTGGTAAAACTGTTGGTGTAAAATGGAAACAGCTTCCAGGGGAAACAGAGACCTAGAAGTAGGCATCAGCTTGTGCTGGCTGTGCAGTCTCCTTGATCCAGTAGGATGTGGCTGGGCTGGTGGGGCCAGTGTTCTTATGTAGTCTAACTCAATTCCTTGGGCAAACTCAGGCCTAAAGAGAACTCCATGGGAATGTTCCACTCAGGAAAAGTTCCCACCCCAACATTGGACCCACAACATCCTTGTATAGGTTCAGCTATACAGTGACATAATGTGATGACTGATATTGGTTTCTTCTTTGACAATTCATCTTCCTTTGCAATCCTTTAGCCCTAAAGAGAATTGCAGGTAGGAAGCCCATGCATGGGACCTTGCAGGGCAATCCCACCTACGTTGACTTCAGCCATATTCTGATGAACAGAAACTGACAAGAGTCTATGGTGTGTATGTGATGAGTGGGTGGTCAGCCCTGGTATTTGATGAGAGGCCCCTGGTTCTATGGTCATCTTTGCAACAAGAGATTATTATGTAATTTCAGCTCCTGCCAAGCCCTCCAGACCTCCATGGCGGTGGTCAGTGTACTCTGACTTCCCTTCTTGGTGCTTTGCATGGTCTCAAGTCAGTCTCAACTTGGACATGGTTGGTGAGAAGGCAGCCTCTCCAATGTATTTAGGACCTGAGCATTGCTCAAGCCACTAATTCACAGGCTTAAGGAATCGGTTTTGAGCCAGCATCTCTTGGGGTGTGATGAGAAACCACTGGCCCTTTGGTCATCTGTGCAGTGAGCATTTGCTTGTGGAGCTAGGCAGTGGGGTGGGAAGGACCTCAAACTATGGAAAGAATGCTGCCATGAGCTGGGAGGAGCAGCCTCTAAGGGAAGTGAACATAAGTCCTGCTAATGGAGCCATTATTAGCCTACTGGTCTCTAGAACACATTCAGTCCCACACGGCAGTATCCAGGTCTGCATCACTTTCCTAGGTACCAGAGCTGGTCCATCCAGGCCTGTTGCTTTTGAGGATGAGAAGAGAGCCAGGCTTCTCTGATGGGAATAGACTTGAGATGCTTTAATGGTTTAGTGATTCCTCTGTTACACTGCCCTTCTTGATGCCCCTGAACCAACCTGAGTGGTCCTCTCCATATACTTTTGTCTGTGCACCTTCATTACCACATTGCATCATGAATGCTGTAGGCCAGTCTTCATGTTGATTGAGAACTTTCAAGAGCAGAGTCCCCATCTTCACCATCTATGTGTCCCCAGCCCTTGGCGCAGGGCATGGCTCAAATTAGGAGCTCCAGTAATGGTTATTAGATGGACAGTGAAAAGGTCCCCAGGAGATCTCTGCCTAGAATGGCCCCCCAGAAAGCCCTTTCTTAGTGATTCATGTCATTCCCCAGGCCCTGTGATAAGCAAGGTCTTCACTGACCTCACAGAGCCATCTCCTCCCAAGGAAGGAGGTGGCTGACCACAGGGTGATTGTGGGGAGGGCATTGGGGCTGACAGCTGCTTAGTTGAGTCATAAAAAATGGCACCCTCATTGGGTGAGGACTCAAGTTGCCAATGTTCCACCCAGGGTTGGAATTAAAACCACAAGATCCCTCTTGCCTTCCTCCCAGGCCCCTGGACAGCAGCCTCCTCAGCTTTCCTCCAGCAATCCATCTGGGCAGATGGGAAACTGTTGTCTGGCATCAGAAGATTTCCTTGCCATGAGTCAGGTAGAGAAACAGCTTGCATACCAAGGATAAAGTGGAACATGTAGGCCTACCAGGGTAAATATTAAGTGTGATTTGCTGCTAATTAGCTGTACAAAGGCCATTAGCATTAATGAGCTCTGTGTCTGTGGCCGAGTCCCTTTGCAGTGAGCAGTAGCACTATTTCTCTGGTCAAGCCTCACTGGCAGTGACTCAGTGTGTGAGCTGGTCCTGTGAGTCTTTGTGATTCTTTGTCTTGCAAAGAAAAAAAAAAAACAGCTTAGATTTGGATAAAGCCCTTTCACTTTCAACATTGCTTTGGAACAAAAACAGAAACCTTAAATTAAAGATATACTAGAAAGATTCCATTAGTTTCCCATTTCCAATCTTAATCACATCCCATCTCCCAGACTTTGGACTATATAGGCTGGAATAAAAGGAAGAAGTAGGGTGGAGGATTGATTTTTTTTGTTGTTGTTTTTTGGAACATGTACTATGTTTCTTTATGTGTGTGTGTGTGTGTTGTGGTGGCATCAGCATTATTTTTATTATTTATTTATTTATTTATTTATTTATTTTTTATTGAATCATAGCTGTGTACATTAGTTCAACCATGGGGTTCAGTGTGGGGGCTTCACATGCAATCTGAGATATTTTTATCAACCTGATTGACATACCATTCATGATATTTTCTCGTTTACTATATGAAAACATTTTTGATCCGTAATTAGAAGTTTTCTCCTGACCCTTCAAATATGCACCACACATGTGATCTCACCCTTTGTACCATCTACCGCCACCCGGGCCCCCCGGGCGGCGGGGGGCCGGGGGGGCCCCGGGTGGCAGGAAATGGGACAAATGGTGAGATCACATGTATGGTACATATTTGAAGGGTCAGGACACAATTGCGAGAGGGACTTTATCTAGCAAACACAATCAGTGTAACCTAAATCTTTG
>CAUYON010004925.1:0-64620 GCA_963573935.1 Arctocebus calabarensis | reverse complement strand
GGCCCCAGGCAACACTCAAAAAAACCCCACACTCCTGCCCAGGTTCTCCCAAGGCAGTTCAACCAAGTGCCAAGTCCAAAAGAAACCCAAATGGCTTACAGGCAAGGCCCTTCCAGCCTGCAGTCCCACTGCTGCCCCACCCACTGCCGCCGACAGGATCAGACCGAATGAACAGATGCAACCACTTGCCCAATCTCTGCTGCTTTAGCCTTCCTCAGGGTGTCCATAAGCCTCACGCTGTCTCCCTGTGTCCCCAAAGGGAAGTTTCTGGGCAGATCCCACCTGGCAGAGATGCCTGAAGTCCTCTCTCCCCAGTCTCACTGTGCCCAGCCGCAAGGAAGCTGTTAATTGTCCGCCATCTTGCTCCACCCCCCCCCATACCTTACTTTTTGTTAATTTTTTTTTTCAAAATTTCTAGGCTACATAGTTTGTCTACAGGTTTTTTCAAATTGTCATGAATCTACCTCAAATTTTCAAATCTATTTATGTAGCAAAAATTACATGTATAAGTGGACCTGTGCAGTTGGAACTCATGTTTTTCAAGGGTCAGCTCTATTTATAATAATTGACCTAACAGAAAATTCCATCTTATTCTTCAAGAAGTGGTCTAAGCCTAGTTTTTACCCAAGTAAGTTTGAGTTATTTGGTTTCTCTGAATTCATCTCTTGGGAGAAAAGCATGTTTCTTTTTTTTTTTTTTAAGAGACAGTCTCACTTTATCGCCCTCAGTAGAGTGCTGTGGCGTTACAGCTCACAGCAATCTCGAGCTCTTGGGCTTAGCTGATTCTCTTGTCTCAGCCTCCTGAGTAGCTGGGACTACAGGCACCCACCACAACCAGCTATTTTTTTATTGCAGTTTGGCTGGGGCTAGGTTCGAACTCACCACCCTCGGTATATGGGGCCAGCGCCCTACTCACTGAGCAGTAGGCACCGCCTGAAAAGCATGTTTCAATTCAGCATCTTCTACTGAATGCTCTTATAAGCCTGATGTGATCCTGGGCAATGTTAGGGGGATATAGAAGTAGAGCAGTCACAGCACCTACCCTCAAGAATTCTCTTCCATCCTCTAATATGTGTCCCAGAGCAGAGGCCAGAGGAGCGGAGTCTGTGAGTATCGTGTAAAGTTTTCTAGAGAAGTAGACTAACAAAAGGAGTTCACTGAACAGAAATGAGATTAAGAGTTAAAGAGTAAGAAACAGATGAGGTTAGGGAATGGCAAACAGACTTTAGTGGGTGGAGTTAGCACAGGCGAGGTTGATGATCAATCATTCTGTTGACCTCTTCCTTCTTTCCTAAAAAAATTCTCTATCAATATCTACTTTAAGCTTACTTGTTCTTCCATTGAGGACCATGGAAAAACATTTGGGCATTAGGTAGAGCTGCCATAGTTAGCAAATAAAAATATAAGAGGCACAATCAAGCTTAAATTTCAGATAAACATGTCCCGTGTTTATAATATTTGGGATGCACGTGTATTAAAAAGTTGTTATTTATCTGAAATTCAAAATTTAACTGAATATCCTTGATATCATCTGGCATCTCTATCTAGTATTAGGGAAACATAAACTAGACTCCTCATGTCTGGTCCACAGGGGAAGTGAAGCCTTTTTGATTTTTGTCTAGTTTTTACAAAGTTTTGATTTAACCCAGTGTAACAGTTCATGTTGAGACATTATGTTTTGGTTATACATTATTTTTTGTTTCTGTTTTTCAAAAAATGATCTATTTGCCATTTGTCACTTGGTGTCATCTTGTCTGTTTTTATTCTCTTTCATG
Organism: Arctocebus calabarensis; assembly: GCA_963573935.1. NCBI lineage: Eukaryota > Metazoa > Chordata > Mammalia > Primates > Lorisidae > Arctocebus > Arctocebus calabarensis. The sequence continues at coordinate 62,845 of CAUYON010004925.1, read as the reverse complement.
TCTCACTTCCATAGTTCTGGAAGTTGTTATGCCTCAAGCAAAGGTTTGCACTGGAGGGAACACCAAAGCTCTCACTCGTAGAGTCCTTCACACCCTTTCCCAGGTCATGGCCAACTCAGAGATACTTAAGTTTATTTAGACAACTTCAAATGGAGTCCCCTTTTGCAGATGGACAAATTGAGTGGAGGCACTGTGTGGCTGTAGGTCTTCACCAAGCTGCTAAATGAGCTGAGGATCAGGTAAGGAGGTGCAGAAAGAAGAAAAGGTCATGCCCCACTCCTAGACGCCTCTGACTTACTGGATTGGGGTTTTCTAGTTGTTTCTCCTTCCAATTCCATGGGAGTAGAAAATTATAAATAATTTGAGGTTTAAGCTTAGGGGAAGCGGAGGCGTATGCACAATGAAAATAATGGCAAGAGGGTAATTCATTTTGACTTAGAGAAGGTGAAGGTGATGGGGAGGGTGAGGACCGGGGTAAGTTTCACAGAGCTGACTCTTAAAGCATTGGGTAGAACTTTTGCCTCATTCTTGCCTGTGGAATCCCATCTCCCCTCCCAGTCCCATCCTGTTACTTTGTGAGGAGTATAATAGCCCATGGAGGAGGCAGGGACATGGCCAGCAGCCTGTTGTGTCTGGATTTGCTGGCAGGGGAGCCCGCCCCATGAACACAAAAGTTTGCCATGCCTGACAATGCCACTGTGCCCTTTGCTCCAAAGTCAGAACAATTCAGCCCCATCTATCTTCCTTGCTTCCTGTAAAACACAGAAATGCTGTTCTTTGAAACTTGGTAAAAGCACCAACCTGCCAATCAGAAGAGGGAAGATCATAATTAATGATAATAGCCTGGTTTTAATTATAGCTATTTAGCAAGTTAGCAGAACAATGCCAGTAACACAGCTCGACACTAAATGGGTCGGGAGCAGCCTGCTGCTTCTCTCGACATTCACTTGGTGCCCCTGGAACTTTGCAGGGCTCAGCTCTCTGGAACTGGAGAGATTGCAAGGGGGAGCGAAGCAGCCTGCCCACCACCTTCCCTGGCCAGGGCTCTCTGCCTTGCTATGTTCCACACACTTGCAGGTGCATCTGGCAGGAGCCAGTGGTTCCAGAGGCTACAAGGTTGAAGATGGACTCATGTTCTCTTGAGGTAGATATAAGAGTACAGGTACACATAGCACCATGAGGCCCCTTAACTGGGCTACCCATCCTTAGATATCCTGGCCAGACCCAGAATATTAGAGAATTAGCTCTAGAAGCAAATTTAGAGATCTTCCAATCTGGAGACTTTCCAACTTTTTAAGGCCAAAAGAACTGCTCTAATTGAAGAGGAGGAGTGAGAAAAAAGGGCACAATACCCTGCTCCCCAGCCACCATCTTGCCCATGGCTATAGTACCATGCTTACTCCATGGAGCCCTTAGAGTTCCTCATCCTCATTTTTTCTCAATGTAAATTTTTAATTGAGGTAAAATATACCTATATAATTTACTGCCTTTAACATTTTTAAGTGTACAGATATGGGGAAAGGGTCATGGGAGGGGAGCGGAGAGGAATGATGAGTGGAGGGAGGGTAATTGGTGGGATCACACCTATGGTGCATCTCAGAAGGGTACAGATGAAACTTACTAAATGCAGAATACAAATGTCTTCATACAATAACTAAGAAAATGCCATGAAGGCTATGTTAAATAGTTTGATGAAAATATTTTAGATTGTATATGAAGCCAGCACCCACAATTGCACTGATGTATATAGCTATGGTTTAATAAAAATAAATAAATAAATAAATACATTTATATTCTTTTTTTCCCCTTTATCTCTTCACCCCTTGCCTCACCTCCACTTTACCTGGCTTCTAGTAGTCACCAATTTACCCTCTATTTTCATGATCCACTTATGTTTTATATGAGTTATAACATGTGATCTTTGTCTTTCTGTGCCTGTGTTATTTCATTTAACATATTGGCTGCCAGTCCTATCCATGAGGTTGCAAGTGATGGGATTTCATCCTTTTTATAGCTGAATAATATTCCATTGTGCAGATGTACGTATATGCCACATTTTCTTTATCCATTCATCAGTTGATGGGCACTAGAGTGGATTCCAGATTTTGATTATTGCATCACCTTCATTTTTAAGGTGGGAGTACTAAAGGAAATGTATCTTTCCCACACTCAAGCAACTAGATGTCGGGAGGATTAGAACCCAGACCCCCCCCTCCCTCCCAGACATACACTCTTCTAATAAGCCTGCTTAGGCTGAAACATTCAATTCTGTCTATCCTTAGACCCCAGGGACCTATAAAGTAGGAACCTTGAGAGGTCTAGGAGTGGGAGAGAGCCATGAAGTCAATGGCTTTTAAGCCGTGGAGGTCCATGGTTTTCATCAGCTTTTAGCCGGATCCATCACCCATCATATTTAAGAACCACTGCCCCATTACTAAGCAAGTCAGTGGAGGTCTCTGACAGACCCTAAGATTCTGCTTCCTTCTGAGCTCAGATCATTACCTACTGCCCCGGGGGACATCAGCCCTTCTAGCTGCGTCTTCCTAATTCACAGCTAACTCCGAAATGACCATGGGCCCAATCAAGACAGAAGCTGACAGGCAGCAAAGGCGCCAAACAAAGTAAAGAGGAGGCTGCCTCCCAACGCAGCCAGGGGGAGATTTTCTCTGGGTAATGACAAAGCGGCCTCGTCACTAATGAGGCAGACATCTCTCCAAGGATAGGTCTGTAGATAAGATGGCATTTCCCTGATCTCTTTTCTGACAGGCAGCAGCAGACAGTAACAGATGCAGAAGAAATCTCCAGGTTGGGTTTTTTTGGATCTGCTTTAAATCTGCCACGGGACATTGGCAGTTGGAGGAAATTTTCTCAGGTGGTAAAGAGTTGGATTAACATCAGATGAGTATGAAGTAATACTGCATCCCTTTGAAATAATTCAGGCGGCCTTTCTTCGCTTTGACAGATGCAGCCCAAGTTTCAGCCTTGTTAGTTACCAGATTTACAGGAAACTTACTGACTGCTTCTCATGACAGGGAAGAGAAATTTTTTTCCCTAGAAGAAAAACTTTGGCCTGGCAATCTTCCTTCCTATTCTGTTTCATAAGTGAGAATGTCCTCCTTGATTCCAAGGAAGAGTAACTTTGTTGCTTTTGAGAGAAACAGGATAGATTAAGTCACCTCATCCTTTGAGTCAAGCATGTTGTACCGTGCCTCTCTAGACACCTCCCGACCTCCACCAACTTTCCCAGGCTATCAGTCGTCCAGGACACAAGTGGAATTCGGGGATTAGTTTGGGAGGGGCCTACTGCCCTTGCAGTTGAGCAGAACAGGTTAAAGCAGGTTGCCAGTTCACAGACACTCATAGATAGTTATTGATGAGATGAGGAGCTTGCTTAAGGACGTAAGTTGTAGTCTTCACTGAGCCCACAAGGTAGTTGACGTCTTTTCCTTTGTGAGACCTTTCTCTGCAGCAACGTGTTGTTGCAGGCTCAGGTACACACATCTCCCCTCATCAGCGACCAGTACTTTGAGAAGCACTGGTTAATAATGACAGGATTTCTTTCATCTGCTTTGTCTAAAGATTGAAAGTTTTCCAGGCAGCGTCTCTCAGCATGCAGGAGAATTGACTGGAGAAGGGATTCTTGTGCTCTGGGTCAGGTCTGTGTGGCCTGTGTCCCATACAGGCCCACACTGCATGTGGACACATGTGGACCCTGAAGGGGAGGGCTCTGTGCCCTGGCTCAGAGTTCTGAGGTCCTTGTGGCTCTGCAGTCAGAGGATGCTGGATAGAATTGCCTTCCCTAGGGGAACTTGTCCCTGCAAACCCCTTGGCTTCTCTCCTTGGATTTATCTAACCAGCCCACCATGCTCTGTGCAGCTCCCTGCCCTGCACTCTCCCTTTACTCCATCTACCAGTCTCACATGCTCACCTCTGGACTCCTGGCCAATGTTGTCTCCTGATGCCATCTTTCTCTGAGACCTCCTGGTCACCTTGTACCCCTACACCTGCCAGCTGTAATGTCCCCCCTCCCAGTTCTCTGCTATACTGGCTGAACTCTTGCACTTTTAAGCTCTCCTTACTCCCTAATCCCATGAAAGGGAATTTGTTCATCACAGTGATTGGCAGCTTGTTTATTCTCCAGGGCAAACTGAAAATTCCTAAGCCTCGGCAGGGACCTGCTCCCACTGGTAACATCCAGGTCTGAGCTGGAGGAAGTATTAGAAATCGCCTCAGCAGGACAGTTCAGCTCATATTTGCCAAGAAATGATGGTTAAAGAACAAAATGTAGGCTTCCCATTAAATTTGGAGTTTCTAGTTTACCAGTTATTAGAGCTCAGGCAAGTGTGTGACCTCTGAGCCTCACTTTCTCAATCTGTAAAATGCGGATGATGATAGGACTGTTGTGAGGTTAGTAGCTGGAGTGGGCAGTGTGCTTAACACAAGGTTTGGTTTCTAACAGCTCCCATTATTTTCATTCAACTTCCTAGAGACCTAATTTCCTAAAGGCCCATAACTTTCTTCTTTATCCTTTCTCTCTGATTTCTGTGCCTCCTGCCCTTCCTCAGTGAGAAATACTGCAGCTTCACACTAACATTTCTTGGAGGCAATCAAGTCTCTTTACAAATGGTAAACAGGTGGTTCCTTGGTAAACAAAAAGCTGTGTACTTGATTCATCCTGTAATCCAGTGAAGTGAAAGAGACAGCTTTTTATTCTGCACAATAGTGGAAAAGCTGTTCTTACTAAACAATGCTCTACTCAGCTTGCCTCCCAAGTTGGGGTGGATGAGATAATGCCCCCTACAGATGGTAGTAAACAGGTGGGCCCACTCTCTGATGGAGAGATCTCTTCTGTGTCTGGGAAGGAGGCCAGATTCCCTGTGATGGCCAGAGGGAAGAGGGGCTTCCTAGCATCCGTTTCACTGGGAGCCATTCAGCAGTCTTTGTGTGGGAACAGCCACTTTCTGGATCCTCCCCTAGGATCCCAGAGGTAACCACTCTCCTGCTCTGAGGCCTGATTCCAAAACTACAGACAAGCAGAGCAGAGCTGCATGGAGGAGTGTGGAAGTGGGATTCTCTCCCACAATCTTCTGTAACAGTCTGTGAAATTCTGAACCAATTAAATAATCAATAGACAGAGGCCTCATGAATTCATTCAATAAATAAGACTGACTTACCTTACTGAATGAATGAATGAATGAGGGAGTGAACGAATGCTTACTTAATGCCTACTGTGTGGCAGGCATTAATCTAGGCAGTAGGGCTATAGCAGTGAAGAAAGACAGAAAAAAGTCCTTGCTGTCATGGTGTTCGTATTCTAGAGGGGAGAGGGGACTATAAGGCAAAAACCCCACAGATTAGTCAGTTACAGGTCTGGGAGAATGAAGCCTAGGAAGGGACAGAGAGTCCCCACCAGGGGCAGTGGTGCTCATTTGTACAGGATGGGCAGAGAAGGCCTCTGGGATAAGCTGATGTTAGAAAGCAAGAACGGGCATGACCTGAGAGCCCTGAAGACATCCGGAGGAAGAGGCTGCTGGCAGAAGGAACAGCAAGTACGAAGGGTCTGAGGTGGAGATGAGTCATGGCCCAGATCTGTCTCCCACATCAGCTTACATACAGGCAAAAAATATATATGTGTTTCTTATGCATATTTCTGATATATAAATATGATACCACATGGGTGAAAGAAGACAAATAACTTCACTGACCCTCAGTTTACTCGTGTAGGACATACATGTGCTAGACTGCATTAACGCTAAGCTCTCTGTTAGCTTGGAGACTCTGATTTTGACTGAGTGCTGGGAGGTTAGCTATTTTAAGGAGAAGCAAGGACGAAGGAAGCCGAGAAAGATGGAAGGATAGGAAAGAAAAAGCTCGATGTGGGACAGGCCCTGAGAATTGGTTCAAGGCAGAGGTGGGTTTATCACCACTGAGCACTCTCAAGGGAAAAGGGATCTTCACCACCACCATCATCATCATCGTCACCACCATCACTGTTGTCATCACACTGTCGTCATCACCCACTGCTAGAATTTAATAAAAGATAGTATGTGCCACACACTCCTCTAGGCATTTTCTGTCCTTTAATTCTGGCAGCAATATTAGGATCATGGAACTATTGTCATCCCCACTTTTTGTATGAGAAAACTGAGAGTCAGAAAGGTGACGTGAGCCATCCCAGACTGTGAAGCTGGCAGGGGCAGGGTAGACAGAAGAACATGATCTCACCAAACACATTGCCAGGCAGGACCCAAGTCCAGGGTGAGGAGCGAGTCATGAGCACACTGAAGGCAAAGCAGCCCAGGGTGGGGCGGGCTGGGGCAGCATCTGGAAGAACTGAGCTCTGGCCTGTAGCTCTGTGGCTCCTACGGAGGAGATGGGCTGGGCCGGGTCCTGCCGAGGGAGCTCCTGTCTGGCGTTAAGAGGGAGAAGAGCAGCTCCCAACAGCTCATCCTGACAGAGATGAATGAAGAGTCTCCTCTGTGGTTCCCGGGTTGGGCATAGTACCACATTGACACAGGCCAAAAGCTGATGCTGCAAGACACCAGTAACCAGCCTGTGCAGCCATTAGAGAGGGGAGCCTGGGAGTTTGGAACCCACACAGAAGGGAAGCTGGGGAGGGTAGGTGTGTAGTCAGGCCTCATTTGACACGTGCGATTTCATTTTGCAGCCTCCTTTTATGGTCTCCCAAGTCAGGAACCTGGGAATCAGCCTCTCCTTCTACCAAATATTAGTGAACTATTTTCTTCAATCCATCTCTTCTGCATTTACTCTGTCACTGGCTTGGTTCTTTCTTCTCTCTTCCCTGGAAGCAGGGGGAAGTTTCTCCCTGCTTCCCTTGTCTTCACATCTGCCCTGCCTTGCCACTCCTCCACCCTGGAGCAGAGTGCACTTGGTAAAATGAAAACCTGAAAACCTCCAACACTTCTGAGGCCACTCTTGTCAATGGAATGGTGCTCAGGTGCCTCCCTCTGACCGTCAATGCCTTCCCATCTACAGTCACATCCCCTGCCCATGCATTGAGCTGATAATAATTCCTCAGCCATGCAATGGAGTCCCCTCTACCAGGAAGGTCTTTGCCTGTCTCTGTCATTCATTTCCAGTTTTCAGCTGTGGACTCTCACTGCTGGGAAGACATTCTGACTCTTCTCCACATCCCTAAGACTAGGAGAGGGGCACTGCCCCACTGCTTCTGAGTCCCCACTGTCCCCCACCCTAACAAGCACTGTAATAAGGTGCATCAGACTCAGGTGTGGTGTCTTTGGTTATTTTAACCCTTAGAGCATTTGTATCTGGCAAATAATAAGTCATCAGTAAATATTTATTGAATGAATGACCTAGAATCACAGATGAGGGCCAGGAGGAAAAGCTGAAGTCAAGAATGGAGCAGACACTGGGAATGAAAGGGCTGGCTGGTTAGAGCTGAGGACCTTTAAGGCTCCTTTCAATTCTGAGAATCTAGTTTAACCCCAGTATTTGATATAGATTTTGTTGCATATCAGAGTATCACAAAATTTTCCAGCAGTTTAAAATGACAAACAGAGTCTCTCAGTGTCCAGGATCCAGGAATTGCTCTGCTGGGGCTCAGGGTCTCTCTCAACGTTGCTGTCACGCTGTGGGCCAGGGCTGGAGGATCACCCTCCACAACGGCTCTCACCCTGTGGTTTCTCACCACAGGGGCCTCTCTACAGGGCTGCTGAAGGGTCTTCACCAGGACCAGGACCAGGACTAAAGGGAAGTGGGTCCCAGCCCTGGTTCTCACAGCATGGCACTCAGCTCTCCCAGCCCCCTCCCCCAGTGGATGATTCAAGGATGAGACAGCAAGCCCGGCCCACACAAAGGGAAGTGAATTGGATTCTATCTTTTGATTGAGGACACGTGAAAGAATTTGTGGACTTTCACAAATCACTAAGCTGTGGACCTGATCAGATAGCTAACTTCTGATCATCAGATGTTCACTTCCAGCTTTTAGCATACTACGTAAAACCTGTAAGAAAGGCACTCATAAATATTTACTGATTTACTTAGGAGGAAAGGCAAGAATGGGTGGACAAAAGCCTGAGTGGCAGGTCAGATACTAAAAGATACATGGACCATGTTCAAGAGATGCTGATTCAGTTGCTTTTAGGTGAGATTTCAGCAGGTAACATTTACAAATGATCTTTGTGCTTATTTAAAGTTATTTTGTATTGTGGTACAATGTACCTAAAAAAGTTTAGCTTTTTTTTCTTTTTTTTTTTTTGTAGAGACAGCATCTCATTTTATCACCTTCGGTAGAGTGCTATGGCATCATATAGCTCACAGCAACCTCCAATTCCTGGGCTTAAGCATTTCTCTTGCTTCAGCCTCCCAAGTAGCTGGGACTACAGGCGCCCACCATAACTTTGGCTGGGGCTGGGTTTGAACCTGCCACCCTTGGTATATGGGGCTGGTGCCCTACTCACTGAGCCACAGGCACCACCCATAAAGTTTAGCCTTTTAACCAGTTTTAGTGTACAATTCAGTGACACGTTGTGCCACTATAACTACTGTCCACTTCTAGAACTTGTCCAGCATCCAGATAGAAACTCTGTATCCATTAAAGAATTACTCTCCTCTCCTCTCCCCAGTTCCTAGTGGATCTGTCCTACTTGCTGCCTCTGTGCACGTGCCTATTCTAGGCACTTCACCTAAGCAGGATTGTACAATGTTTGCCCTTTGGGTCTAGCGTATTTCACTTGGCACATTTTCAAGACTGTTGTAGTGTATATCAGAATTTTACTTTTTCAAGGCCTAAATGACATTCCCTTGATGCGTATAGCACATTTTGTTTATTTATTCATCCACTGGTGGATATTTGGGTTGTTTTCACCTTAGCCCTAACTTGTCTCCTGCCTGCTCCCCTTCTCTTTTCTTGGCCCATTGAGAAATGATATTGATAACATGGGGACAAAAGGACCACTTGAGCAACATTAGTAGTATTTCCTGTAGATGCACGTGGCCTAGGAGGTCCTGCCCGTGGTGTGGTAACTGCTTTAGGTAGCTACTCCAGTAATGACTTAACTGTCTGAATTTTCACATTGTTTGAGTTCTTCTCAAGAGGGAGGAAATGTGTGATCTGATGTATCTGATATTTCACTTAGTTCCCTTTGGGTTCAGCTTGTCATTGCCAAGGTTTATTTCAAGTATGTCAGCTTTTGTCGCGCCAACAGAACATTTTTGTACCAGGTATAAATTGACGGTTATCAAGAATTGCTTGGTCTCAGGTGGTGGGGGTGGGATGGGAACCAGAGAAGGAATTAATCTCACAACCTTTTGGAGCTACAAAAGTGTAATCATACCAACAAGTGCTTCTGTGTGTGCAAATTCTTGGGTGGTGGGACAAAAGAGTTGTCCATCATTCCTTTACAATACTAGATTTGGTCAGTAATTTGATGGTGGAGCATTTCCACTTAGGGCTGGGGATGTCATTGTAATGACAACTTTTTTTTTTTTTTTTTTTTTTTTTTGTAATGACAACTTTTTATGGAACTAATAATCCTCCTACTACAAAATTTTGGTCTCACTGAAAGGAAGCACTCCTGGTATGAACTAGGCTCCCAGGACTCCCTGGGAACCTGCTTTATTGTCCAGAGGCCATCAGTTTGCTGGGGACATTAAAAGGCCCCAGTGGGACATTGAAGCCCCAAGTGGAGGTGATTTCTTATCACTTTTGTCTTGGGTAATGACTTGCTGTGGACCTTCTGATGGCATTTCCATGGCATTTCCATGTCATTTCAGGAAGGGGGCCTCAGTTCCACAGGCCCTGGCTTTGCCCCCAAGGAGGCCCCAGTGAAATACTGTGTATTCCTGTCCTGCTTCACATAAGACACTGCTTTCATTCCAGACCTGAATTCTCTTCCCTGAATTTGGCTTTAGGCACCTTCTGGATTCTGTCTCTGGGCAGATTTCTAGCATTTTAGTTTGCCTGCTGGTTTTAGTTGCCTTTTACACCTCCTGCCTCTGACCTGGAGCAATTTGCAAGCACAGTCCTTATTACCGCCTCTCCATCACCACCAGGTTCCCATTCCCAGGGCCCGCACCTGCCAAGCACCAGTATTCCAGCCCCACCTCCACTTCTGTTGCTCCCTCGGCAAGTGCTGACCTGGCTCCATGAGATCTCTGGATCCAAGCACATGTCTCCCTCCAACCACTGCCTCCACCCCCTACACATGTCATGCTGGCTCTGGATATGGGCTGTGGTATTTGGGAGCACTGCAGACAAGAGGTATCTGAAATCAAGCCATCAGACTCTCAACTTCTTATCATTAATCATGAGAGGCAATACTTGGATCTCTTGCCTGTCTGAAATGGGAGCCTATGGCAGCTGGCTGACACTCTGATGGAACTTTAGTCAGTGGCCAGAGCCACTGGGTGGACACTTCCACTGTCCCCAATTCCTGGAGGTGATGGGGATGGGGAAACAGCAAGCCGAGCAGCCCACACAGCCTAAGCCACTTTTGAAGAAGCCTTTGGGAATCCCCTGGGCCTCTTCCAAGGAGAGAAGCTGTGAATCTCTTAAGCCACTTAGGTTTTGACTGGCAAATGTTCTAGTCACACCAACAGGGCTTCTGAACTCACAAATCCTCAGGCAGTGGAACAAGAGGATTTGTCTATACATATTCCTTTGGCTAATTTGAAAATAAGGAGAGCTGCTTTTGGACAAATCTGTAGCAGAGATGAAAGAGAAATTTAAAGAAACATATAAGGGATCTTAGTGATTGCAGATAGTCCCCACCTTATGGTAGTTCAACTTACAATTTTTCAACTTTAAGAAGGTGCAGAAGTGATACTAATTCAGTAGAAGTTATCCTTTAAATTCTGAATTTTGAAATTTTCTCCAGACTAGTGATATGCTGTATGATACTCTTGTGATACTGGACAATAACAACAAGCCACAGCTCCCATCAGACACGAGATCAGGAGGGTAAACCACCAATACTGAGTCTACAGTGTACTCTGTTGCCAGTTTTGGCCCAACTGTAGGCTGATGTAAGTGTTCTGAGGACGTTAAGGTAGGCCCGGCTAAATCGTGATGACAATTTTACTAAATGCATTTTTGACTTACAGTATTTTCAACTTACTATGAGTTTATGGGGATATAACCCATCGTAAGTCAAGGAGCATCAGTATCTAGTTTTTCTACCTGTTTTGTCTGCAGCCCCCCCCCCCACCTCCAATGAAGAACTTGAGGCCTGGAAAGATTGCAGGATTTCCTTACTGTCACTCTCTGCTGGTCAGCTACATCCCCTACCCAGGTCTGTTTTTAAATTCCTTGGACTTCCAAGGCCCTCAATATTTCTGAATTAAGGATATTTCAGAGACCAGTCTAGTCGATCCCATCATCGTTCAAATATTCTGGGTTCTCCTTTTCAAAAGCATCTAGAGCAGTGCTTCTCAAACTTCTTAATGCTGTGGCCCTTTGATACAGTTCCTGTGGGTCGTGACCCACAGCTTGAGAACCGCTGATTTAGAGCTTAATTAAGGAAAGAAGTATAGAGTGTGAGGTTTCCTGTAAGCATAGGTCTGAGGGTCCGTGTGTGCAGCATGCCATGAGATCTGTAGCACCCATCTACTCAGCCATACCCAATCCAGGGCTTAGTGGGCAATGGTCTACCCTGGTTCATTTGGCCAGAAGGTCATGCTACCAGGTCCACCTTTCTGTCAGACAACGGTGGCTTCTCTCCAGCCCAATGAGGCAGATACTAGCATTGCTTTTCAAAGTTAATGTCAGGCTTTTATCAGAATTGCCCTAAGTCATGGAAGCATCTACCATGTTTTTCTGTGCTGCACACTAGAGGAAGAAGAATTGTCTTGGGCCACAGATTAAATACATAAACACTAACAAAAACTGGTTAGCCAAAAAAAAAAAAAAAATCCATGTATACTTTTTGTGATATTCAACACCACAGATAAGAAAAAAAGTCCTGATAAAATCAACATGTGGCCACAGGCCACAGTTTGGACACCCTAGTGACCTAGATTAACACTTTGCTGTGAATCAACTGTGGGACCTTAGATAGGTCACTGTCCCTCTCTGGTCTTCTGTTGTTCTCTTATGTAAAAAGGTAGAGCTGATGTTTAAGGTCTTTGAGGGAGGCAGACAGTTGGCCATTGTTCCACAACTTGTGTAATATTTGTAGTAGCCCCTATAGCAGCAGTTCTCAACTTGTGGGTCATGACCCCTTTGTAACAATGAAAATACATTGCAGCAATAGGAAGGTTGAGAACCACTGCCCTATAGGGTGTCCAAAGCCTCTTTTTAAGTACATCTTCATTCTCCGTCTTTCATGCTTCTTATGGTCAGAGGCAAAACTAGAGCCATTGGTCGAGAGTAGGCTCTAGAATCAGAGGTTTGGTTGCTTTTAGATGTTGGACCTGCCCTGATTTGTTTATTCCCTTTTCATACTGCTTGTATCCAATAGTCCTAAGCTCCCCACTGCCACATGTCTATCCAATGACCAGCCTTGGCCTCCTATTTATGGGTAACTGGGTGGGTAAGAAGAACTATATAGGGAAGGTAGTTGTTGATCTCATGAAGCCTGTCCAGCATATTCCATCCAGCAGCATTTAAGGAGTGAGTGCAAGATGGTTGCATGGTTGTATTATGGCTTGGGCACTATTATTATTAACCTTGAAATAATCCAGAGTAGCCTAATATGAATTATATTAGATACAAACTTTCTTTAGGCCAGAAGATGCCCTCCCTGGAGGTTGGTTATCAGCTGAATCTCACTGGAGATCTCACTTCTCCCTCTCCCTTAACCCTCGGCATCTCTCAACTTTCCTCAAGCCAATAGGGTCTACACCAAGGTTCATGTGTGTTGAGTAACCGGATCTGTCTGCCCTCATGAGGGACCAAAGAAGGAATACAAAAAACACTCGTGGATAAACTGAGGGCTGATGGGTAAAACAGTCCTAGATCCTTCTCACCTGGTTCACTTTCCTCCCAAGGTTAGCTGAGTTCCCTGTGTCCTATGCCTGCATGACCTTGTGCTTTCTGGGCAAATGCTCTTTACCCAAAGGCCTACAGCACTTAATTCCTTCTACAAGGAATTTGGGACCCAGATCTTGATCAATTTTTCCCTGATTTCTTTATTTCCTAAAAAATTGTCTACCAAAACAGTAAAGTATTATCAGGAAATTCACCAGTAATCCTAAGAGATAATCAGCACCATTAGTTTGAGGTATATGTTAGACTTTTTTCTTTGTAGAAACATACATATTTTTATATATTTTTATTTATTGAAAATTTGATTATATTTCCAGATCATTAAAAACTCCTTGCAAATGTGAATTTAATAAATACATAATATTTTCTAAAGTAGAGGTATCATAATTTGCTTAGCTATTTTTCTAATAGTGTTGATTTGCCATAAATTACTATGAAGTATTTTCTTTTGTTTTCCTTGTTATTATGAGTATTGCCAACCTAACTCACCAAAGTTTCAAAAAATATATATTTCTACCAGCAATGTATAATACTACTCAATTTATAATACATCATTATTATCATTTTGCTATTGAAGATGAAGATAATTATTACCTTATTATTTTAATTTGAAATGTTTTGACAATTCATCTGGATTTTTTTGTTTAGAATTTTCCTATTTGTATTCTTTGTCCATTAATGAATTAGGATCTATTTATTTTTTTCTTTAGAAGAGTCTCACTTTATTGCCATTAGTATAGTGCCGTGGTGTCACAGCTCACAGCAGCCTCCAGCTCCTTGGCCTAGGTGATTCTCTTGCCTTAGCCTCATGAGTAGCTGGGAAGACAGGCACCTGCTACAATGCCCAGCTATTTTTTGTGGCAGTTTGGCCAGGGTCAGGCTTGAACCTACCCTCAGTATATGGGGCCGGCGCCTAACCCACAGAGCCACAGATGCCACCCAATGAATTAGGAGCTTAATGTTTTTGTTTTGTATATTTGCCTTTTTATATTGTTGTCTTTTTATAATCTTTGCGGCAGATTGTTTTTAGCTCATTATCTTCTAATATTGTTTATAAATTTTTGGCATGCAATTCAATCTGTCAATTTTTTTTGTAATTTCTTTGCATTTAAAATTGGAAAGCCTTTTCCTGCAAGAAATAAAACATATCTTTATCCGCATTTGCATATTATTATTTGATTTTTTCCATTAGGTACTTTGATTCATATTGAATTTATTTAAGTGTAGGATCTAAACTGATTTTCTTCTAACTAGTTAAACATTGGTTCCAGTGTCAAGTTTTAAATAATTCTTTCCTTCTTTACTGATTTGTGATGTTTCCTTTAATTTTTATTAAGGCTTATTTTGAAGCTATTCGTTCTCTTTCGCTGATCTCTGTTAGGAGTAATACTGAGACAATTAGGTAATTTTTAAGTCAAGGGACATAAAAACACATTAATCTTATCTCAGCCTAACTACCTCCTCTCTCTGTGAGGGGTCTGGAGAAGGAATATACTCACTAGGGACATGCAAATCGAGGTAACATTTTATTATTCACTGGAATAGGATGCTACACTTTAATATGGATGTTCCAGTTATCTCTTGTTATGTGACTGCATGACAAACCAGTTGCACTTAGAGATATAAGGCAACCATTTTATTTTTCACATGGATTAGATGGGTCAGGAATTTGGAAAGAGCACAGTAAGGATGTATTATTTCTGCTTCAAGATGTCCAAGGCATCAGCTGGGAAGACTCAAAGCCTGGGCGTGACAATGGCTGGGGTGGGAATCATCTGAAAGTTTGTTTGCTCCCCTGTCTACTGGTCAGTAAGGACTGTCAGCTGAGACCTCTGCTGGGGTTATGCCCAAGAATACCTAGATGAGGGGACTTAGTATGGGTTACTTGCACTTCCTTACAACATGGTGGCTGGATTCCAAGAGTGAGTATCCTCAGAGAACCAAGCAGATTTACTACTTTTCATGGCTTAGCTTCAGCAGTTATGTAGAATCACTTTGACCATAGCCACAGTTTGTCCAGCTTCAAAGTGAGGAAATACTGCCCTCACCTCTTAATGGAAGCAATGTCAAAGTCACGTTATAAAAAGATCATGTGGCATGTGAGATAATGTTGTGGCCATCTTTGGATGAAGGTAAAATTTATCAGAGTAAGGAACTTTGGCAAGCTAGGCTACAGCATGAGGCTTAGATTATTTGTCCTGCTTGACGTTCTCTTCCCCTAGGAAGTCCACATGGCTCACTGCCTTGTTCACTTCAGATCTTTGTCCAAAGCCATCTGCTCAGTGAGGTCTCTCCTGACCACTGTATTTAAATTTGATCTTACCCACACTCTGGAACTCTCTATCACCCTCCCTTGTTTTATTTTTCTTCAGCAACACTTACTATCATTTGACATGCAATACGTTGACTAATTTATTATGTTATTATATTTTAACTATTTCTTTTCTCCAGAATTTTTGTTCATTGTATTCATAGATGTCTCCCACATGCCTAGAACAGTGGTATGTGGTGTGTGCTGAACATTATTGAATGAATAAATGGATGAATGAAAGGCAGGGCCCCTGGCCCCCATATTTCCCCTGACTATCTCTCTTCTAGGGGATCCTTCATTAGCCAACACTATAATCTTTCCACTCTCTTTAATGGCTCACCACTGTCTTTACTGGCCGTGCTGCAGTCAAAGTGGGGAGTACTCTCCCCGCTCTCCAGGTTCCAAGTTTCCCAGGGCACACAAACCTGTTCCTACCTGCTCGCTCTCCACTTGATTGTGCAGGGCCCATGTCTTCTGTCCTTTACCTACTGGCATAAGTAAGGGCATCTTTGTCTCGGGAGCCACCCACTCCTGCTGTCTTCGCCAACTATGGCTATATCATTTGGCTACACAACTCCCTCACTCAAGACCTGATCCTCACAGCAGCCTGGGAGGCAGGAAGATTTAGTATGGGGCCCCCTATTTCAGATAAGAAAAATGAAGAACCAGCTAGAGAAAGAGCTTGCCCAAGACCACAAAGAGTAGCCTCTGGGGTGAGAATGCCCTGACTCAGTGTCCGTGAATCTTCATCTAAACACCTCAGTTCCTTCCTGAGGTGGTGACTGTGTTACTTTGTGGATCAGTTTCTTTCTGTTTCAGTTTTCCCCCAAAGGGAATTGAAAGCACATCCCAAATTATGAGGCAATTGTAAGTCTTCAAGTTGTCAGGGACAGAGCAGCCTTATTGCAATTCATGAATCAGATGAATAGCATGAACATCGCAACAAAATGGCTGAATATCTCTTTGGGACCAGCGAACCTTGTAATTTGATCAAATTACCTTCCAGAAATACCATCCTGACTATTTTTAATACAGAAGTTACATACTGAGCAAATGACTATTTTGCTCATGGTTCTTCTGCTCCCACTACCTTTGCTCTGGAGAACAATTTGACAGTTTCTTAATTTTATTTATTTTTTTAGTTTTAAGGACTAAACTTCCTTGAGGGAATGTGAGGACATAGAAAATAACTCTATTTTGCCTCCTTTGACATGCTAGTTTGAGTTCCATCTGAGCCTTGATAAAATGGTACCTTTTTATTGTGAAAGGTCTTCTTAAATCTCACATTCTGCTGTTATGTATGGAGTGTCTTGTGGAATCTGGAGGGGACTGGAGGCTTTACGTAAATATATTAATCCTTCTACTGCCCTGGAAGCTGCCATGCAGTGCCAGCCAAATAATAAATTTGCCCTTCAAATATTAAACCCATGTATGTATCTCAGGCAAAAGGTAAAAACTGTTTAGGTGGAGAAAAGGAATGGGAATGCACAGTTTTGCCAGGAGCCCTGGGAATTCTGGTGTATACCACTGTCCGTGAAACACCAGATTAGCAAGAGTAGGAACCAAGAACCCCAAGGAGCTTTACTGGGGCTCTTGGTGCACTCATCTTGCCCACATTGCTGATGGAAAAGTTTGGAGTTTCCAACAGGTGAGTTGTACTCCACATGGCTTGTTTTTAATAGATCTTTAAGAATCTTTTTCTTTTAAACTCTCTGTATTTCAGTATCTCTCAACCCCTTTAATGAAAATGAAGTTCTTTTCATCTTTAACTTTAATTCTTCCTCTAGTAGAGTCTCTCTAGTTGTTGCCAATTTCTGGTAAATCTGCATATCACAATAATCAGCCTGGGGCTGACAGAGCTCATAAGTTATGCCTGTAAAAGGACCTGGAGTTTAAGCTCCTTATTACCATAGAAATTAAAAATTCTTATGCTCACATGTAGTTTTGGTTCTTAGACAGGGTATGCTGAATCTGCCAACTCCTGGTGGACTGTGAGAGCTTTGTGCTTTCCACACACTGAGCCGGCACCTAGCTGGGAAAGGCAGTGACACTTTCTACTCCCTCTGCCCTGGCCCTTGGTTCATCCTGTGTCGCATTGTCCGATGCTGCTGTGTAATCGTGCTGCCCTTCCTTTCACTCCAGTTATCAGGGTCAGGGGGAGGGAGTTCTGTCTCCAGAGCTGTGCTGCCAATGAGAGATGATGCACCACAGGAAAAGCCCATCTCCTGGGACAAGATGATCTCATTCTGCTTCCTGAGAGGCTGGACAAGCCCCTCTGTGGCCTCTGGGCTGGTTGGGGTCAGTCTGCAGTTTTTCTTTGTGGTCTCCATGCCCTTGTCTTTCTCTGCCCTATGGAGAAAGTCACTGTAGCTGCTATGGTTTTAGAAACAGTGGAGACAATTATAGTTGAGTTTTATAAAACAAAGCATTAACAAGCCAACTCCTTGCCAAGCACCGGGCTAGATACTGAAGAGACAGTGCTAAATAGACCAGCCCCTGCCCCTAGAGACCCTCAGGAAGTGGGGGGAAAAAACTTTGGGCATCAAGGAGACCTAGTTTTTAAGTACTAACTTGTGTCTTACTGGTAACATGCTTTTGGAAAGTCAAAAAACAAGCTTCATAACAATAATAAGTTATAGAAGAACTTCCATAGTTAACTACCTCCTTAAGCTGATCTAATTTTCATAAGGTTAAATATGCACCATATGTAAGGCCTAGTTCCTTAGGTTGACCACCTCTGTATGTTGACCAGTTTGTTACAGTTCCCTGGGTGCTCAACTTACAGAGGTTCTACTGTATTTTAGAGCATTAACTATGTGCCAGGCAGAATTTTGGGTGATTTCACATATTATTTAAGTAAATTTCTCTCTTCAACTTTCAGTTTCACCCTGCTAGACAGACTTTGTCAGCCAAGCTCTCTGTCCACCACAATCCCCACCCCACACCCCTGTGTCCATGGTCCAGTGATCTAAGGATGGGTGTCTGAGCAAAGATGGGCCAATGTCTTTTCATTCTGGGATTTGGGGACAGGGCTGAGTTATATAGTAAGAGATAGAAGAAGAATGTGAATCCTCACTGGGTGTGCAGATTGTTACACATAAAACTCAGGAGCCATTAAGGGGTAGAGGAAGCTGATCACATGTGAGAAACAAAGCTTATGAGTAAATAGAGTAAAATTGAAAACTTTTCCACTTAGAACTAGAACCTGGCAAGGTTGCTCTCTATTGTCACTGTATTCAACATAGTGCTAGAAGTTTCAGCCAATACAATCAGGCAAGATAAAGAAATAAAGTACATCCAAATGGAGGAGGTCAAACTCTTGCTCTTTGCTGATGATATGATCTGATACTTAGAGAACCCCAAACACTCAACCATAAAACTCCTGGAAGTGATCAAAAAACAGAACAATGTCTTAGGATATAAAATCAGTGTCCACAAATCAGAAGCCTTTATATATGCCAATAATAGCCAAGATGAGAAGCTAATCAAGGACACAATTCCCTTCACAGTAGCTTCAAAAAAAAAAAAAAAGAAAAGAAAAGAAAAGAAAAAGAAATACCTAAGAATATAGATAACAAAAGAGGTGAAGGACCTCTACAAAGAAAATTATGCAACCCTAAGAAAAGAAATAGCAGAAGAAATTAACAAATGGAAGAACATACCGTGTTCATGGCTAGGAAGTATCAACATTGTCAAAATGTCTATAATTCCCAAAGCAATATACAGATTCAATGCAATCCCCATTAAATTACCATCATCATACTTTCAAGATTTGGAAAAAAATGATTTTTTGTTTTGTGTGGAACCAGAAAAAAACACATATAGCCACGGCAATTCTTAGTAATAAAAACAAAGTCAGAGGTATCACCCCACCAGATTTTTGGCTATACTAGAAGGTCATAGTGATGAAAACAGCATGGTATTGGTACTAAAATGGAGACATTGACATTCAGAACCAAACAGAAAACCATGAGATGAAATGAACATCTTACAGCCAAACAAGAACATGCACTGTGGAAAAGAATCCCTACTCAATAAATGGTGTTGGGAGAACTGGAGAACCACATGTAAAAGACTGAAACTGGACCTGTACCTCTTGCCACTTACAAAAATTGATTCAAGATGGATAAAAGATTTAAATCTAAGGCATGAAACAATAAAAGTCTTCAAACAGAGAGTGGGGGAAAACACTTGAAGATATCAGCCTGGGGAAAGATTTTATGAAGAAGACTTCCTCAGGATGGGCAAAATACTTGAAGAGAAACTTCTCTAAAGAAGACAGGCACATGGCCTGCATACACATGAAAAAATGCTCACCATCTGTAATCATCAGAGATATGCAAATCAAAACTACTTTGATATCACTTAACTCCAGTAAGATTAGCCCACATGACAAAATCCCAAAACCAGAGATGTTGGCGTGGATGTGGAGAAAAGGGAACACTTCTACACTGCTGGTGGGAATGCAAACTAGTACATTCCTTTTGGAAGGATGTTTGGAGAATACTTAGAGATCTAAAAATAGACCTGCCATTCAAGTCTATAATTCCTTTACTAGGTATATACCCAGAAGACCAAAAATCACATTATAACAAAGACATCTATACCAGAATGTTTATTGCAGCCTAATTCATAATTGCTAAGTCATGGAAGAAGCCCAAGTGCCCGCTGACCCACCAACAGGTTAATAAATTGTGGTACATTTATACCATGGAATATTATTCAGCCTTAAAGAAAGATGGAGACTTTACCTCTTTCATGTTTACATGGATGGAGCTGGAACATATTCTTCTTAGCAAAGTATTTCAAGAATGGAAGAAAAAGTATCCAATGTATTCAGTCCTACTATGAAGCTAATTTATAGCTTTCATACGAAGCCTATAACCCAATGTAGCACAAGAATATGGGGAAAGGATCAAGGGAGGGGAAGGGAAGGGGGAGGTTGGGGTGGAGGGAGGGTAATTTGTGGAGCCACACCTACAGTGCATCTTAGAAAGGTACAGGTGAAACTTACTAAATGCAGAATTCAAATGCCTTCATACAATAACTAGGAAAATGCCATGAAGGCTATGTTAAACAGTTTGATGAAAATATTTCAGATTGTATATGAAACCAGCACATTGTACCCCTTGATTGCACTAATGTACACAGCTATGATTTAATAATAAAAGAAAAATATTTCTGTAAGACTCTTGATGGACAAATTAAAAAAAAAAGTAGAGTTCCATGGCAATTATAATAACAACAAAAATAAACAAATGGGACTTAATTAAACTGAAAAGCTTCTGTACAGCTAAGGGAACAACAACTAAAGCAAACAGACAACCTCCAGAATGGGAAAAAATACTTTCATATTATGAATCAGTCAAAAGCTTGATAACTAGGATCTATAGAGAACTCAAATTAAATAACAAAAAAAGACCCAACAATGACATATATCACTGGGGAAGAGACATGAATAGATATTTCTCTAAGGAAGACAGATGAATGGCTAATAAACATATGAAAAAGTGCTCATCAGAGAAATGCAAATCAAAACCATCCTGAGATATCACCTAACCCTGCTGTTGTCACCTACAGCCTGATGTTTTGATACATGTGTATATTATGGTATGGATAAGTCAAACTATTAACATATGTACTATTTCACACATACTTATCGTTTTGGTGGTGAGAACATTTGAAATTTTAAAGTATAAAGAATGTTATTAACTATAGTCATCATGGTGCACATTGATCTTTTTAACTTATTCCTCTTGTCTAACTGAAATTTTATATTCTTTGACCAGCATCACCTTAATCCTCCCCTGCCCCTCCCCAGACCCTGATTACCATCATACTACTCCCTGCTTCTCTGAGTTCAGCTTTTATAAATTCCAAATACAACCGAGATCAAGCAGTATTTGTCTTTCTGTGCCTGGCTTAAGGTAGTTAATATAATATTCCCCAGGTTTATTCATGTTGTTGCAGATAACAAGATTTCTCTTTTAAGGCTAAATGTTATTCTATTGTATGTGTATATATCATGTTTTCCTTATTCATTCATTCACTGAAGGACAGATACGTAGGTTGACTCTGTATCTTAGCTATTGTAATTAATGCTGCAATGATGCACTGACTATGGGAGTCCATACTGATTTCATTTCCCTTGGATATATTCCCAGAAATGGGATTTCTGGGTCATATGGTAGATCTATTTTTAATTTTTTCAGGACTCTCCAGACTGGATTCCATAATGATTTCACTAATTTATTTTCTTATCAATAGTTTACAGGGTTCCTTTTTCTCCATAACTTCATCAACACTTGTCGTTTTGATAATAGCCACCCTAATAGGTATGAGGTGATATCTCAATGTGTTTTAACTTGCATTTCTATGATGATTAGTGAATTTGAGCATATTTTTCATATCCCTGTTGGGCATTTGTATGTCTTCTTTTGAGAAATGTCTCTTCAGGTACTTTTCCTATTTTCAAATTTGATTATTTCTTTTTTGCTGTTAAGTTGTTTGAGTTCTTTATATATTTTTGATATTAACATTAACCCTTTGTTATATGTGTGGCTTGTAAGAATTTTTTTTACCATTCCTTAGGATATCTCTTCACTGTGTTGATTATTTTCTTTGCAGTGCAGAAGCATTTTAGTTTGATGCCATCATATTGTGTCTTTCTGCTTGTGTTTCCCATGCTTTTAGGATCATATCCAAGACATTCTTGTCCAGATGAATGTCAAAAAGTTTTTCTCCTAAGCTTTTGTTTAATAGTTTTATAGATTCTGGTCTTGCTTTTAAGTCTTTAATTTATTTTTAGTTGATTTTTGTGCCTGAGATAAAGGTCTAATTTTATTCTTCTGCATGTGGACACCCAGTTTTCCCAACGCCATTTATTAAAAAGGTTGTCTTTTCTCCCATTGCATGTACTTGGAACCTTTACTGAAAATCAGTTGATTGGAAGTCCGTGAATTTATTTCTGCACTCTCTTTCTGTTCCATTATTCTTCTATATGTCTGTGTTAGTGCCAGTATCATGCTATTTTGGTTACTAAAGCTTTATAGTATGAGATCAGGTAGTTAATCCTCCAGCTTTGTTCTTTTTGCTCAAAATTGCTTTGGTCACTTCAGATCTTTTGTAGTTCTATGTGAATTTTAGAATTGCTTTTTTTATTTCTGTGAAAAAATGTCATTGGAATTTTTATAGGAATTACATCAAATCTGCAGATTGTTTTTGGTAGCATAGTCATTTTAATAATACTTGCTTTTCCAATCTATGAATGCAGGATATTTTTCCATTTGTATCATCTTCAATTTTTTCATCAATATTTTATAGTTTTCTGTGTAGAATTCTTTCACTTATTTGTTAAATTTATTACTAAGTATTTTGCTTTTTATATTATGATAAGTGGGATTAAAACTTTTTTTCAGATAGTTCATTATTAGTGTATCAAAATGCTGCTGATTTTTGTATACTGATTTTTGTATTCTGCAACTTTATTGAATTTGTTATTTCTAAGAGTTTATTGGGAGTTTTAGGGATTTCTATGTGTATGATCATATCATATGCAACCAGTGTCAACTTACCTTCTTTCTTTTTTATTTGTATGCCTTCTCCCTCTCTCCCCCAATCTATCTATCTCTCTGTCTCTATCTCTATGTCTCTGTCTCTATCTTTATCCCTATATCTACTCTCTCATTTTTTCTTAATTGCTCTAGGATGTACAGTACTATGTTGAATAGAAGTGATGAGAATGGTCATCCTTGTCTTGTTCCTAATCTTAAAAGAAAAACTTTCACCTTTTCACAAGTGTAATATTAGCTGTGGGCTTGTCATATATGACTTTCATTGTGTTGTGGGACATTACCTTTATACCTTATTAAGAGATTTTATAATTAAAGGATATTGCATCTTTTCAAATATTTTTTCTGCATCTATTGGTATGATCATATGATTTTTGTCCTTCATTCTGTTAATGTGGTGTAGTGCACTTATTGATTTGTTTATGTTGAATCATCCTTGCATCCAAGGGGTAAATCCCACTTGATCACGATAAATAATCCTTTTAATGTTTTGCTGAATTTAGTTGCCCTATATTTTGTTGAAGATTTTTGCACTTCATCAACAATATTGGCCTGTAATTTTTTTTCCCCATAGTGTCTTTGTCTTGCCTTTTTTTCAGCACAATTCTGGCCCCATAGTGTGAGTATGGAAGTCTTTCTTCCTCTTCAATTTTTTGGAAGAGTTCAAGAAGGACTGATATTAAGTTCTTCTTTAAATGTTTGATCAAATTCAACCATGAATTGGTCATGAGCTTTTCTTTGGTGGCAGATTTTTGATTATTGATTCAATATCTTTACTCATTATTAGTCTGTTGAAATTTTCTATTTTTTTTTTATATAATTCAGTCTTGGTAGGTTGTTTATTTCTAAGAATTTACTCTTCTCTTCTAAGTTATCCAATTTGTTGGTGTATAATTGTTCGTAGTATCATCTTATGATCATTAGTATTTCTGTTGTATCAATTGTAATGTTTCCTCTTTCATCTCTGATTTTATTTAAGGCTGCTCTCCTTTTTCTTAGTCTACCTAATGGTTTTTTCATTTTGTTAATTCTTAAGACAACAATTCTTAGTTGCATTGATCTTGGCTATGTTTTTCTAGTCTTGATTTCATTTATTTTTGCTTTGATATTTGCTTTTTCCTTCCTTCCACTCACTTTGAGCTTAGTTTGTTCTTTTTTTATTTCCTTGATGTCTAATGTTAGGTTTCTTACTTGAGATCTTCTTTTTTAATGTATGTGTTTATTGCAATAAGCTTCCCTTTTAGAGATATTTTTTCTATACCTCAGAAGTTTTGATATGTTGTGTTTAAATTCTGTTTGTCTCAATATAATACTTTTTAAATATCTTTTGACTTATTACTTATTCAGAAGCATGTTGTTTAATTTCTAAATATTAGTGAATTTTCTGAAATTCCTCCTATTATTGACTTCTAGTTTCATACCATTGTAATCAGAAAAGATACTTGATATGATTTAAATCTTAAAAAAAAATTTAAGACTCGTTTTATGGCACAATATACTTTCTATCCTGGAGGATGTGCCACTAGGTTTGAGGAGAATGTGTATTATGCTGTTGTTGGATACAATGTTTTGTCTCCGTTAAGTCCATGTTGTCTAAAGTGTAGTTCAAGTCCAGTGTTTTCTTATTGATTTTCTGCCTGGAAGAGCCAAGAAATCTTGATAATTACAGTTGTTATATTACCCTTGTTTTCCTGATTTCTTTTCTGTTTTATTCTCCCCTACTTTAACTAGCTGGCTATAGAACTTGTAGATGTTGTCCAGCCTCATGGTTAAGCAAGAACATTTGTAATAACAGCTAGAGTAGACAGGTGCCATGTAGTGAGACTCTTAAGCAAACTAATAACCCTAAACCTGTGATCCTACCAGAAGTTCCATTATTAAGAATTTCTTGGTGAGTCACAGTGACTCATGCCTATAATCCTAGCAATTTGGGTCACTGAGGCATGAGGATCACTTGAGGCTAGGAATTTGAGATCAGCCTCAACAATATAGTGAGACCCCATCTCTCCAAAAAAAAAAAAAAAACTAGAAAAATTATCTGGGCATGGTGGCATATACCTATAGTCCTAGCTACTTGGGAAGCTGAAGCAGGAGGATTGCTTGAGTTTGAGGTTGCTATGAGCTATGATGATGTCACTGCACTCTAGTTGGGATGACAGAGCAAGACCTTGACTTAAAAAAAAAAAAGAATTTCTTCCATTGGGATATGCTTTAGCTCACAGATTACAAAGCACTATTTGAAGAGCCTAATATCGGTATCTTTTTTCCTCTTTAGCTATTTCGAGCAATACCCTCTGTATCGCTTAACTTTTTCTCTCTCATAGGTCATTGACATTCTGATTCTTGTTTCAATCCTCCTTCCCTTCCTTTGGCTCATATCTATATTCTTGATTGACTTCTCTTCTTTTCCCCATTCTTTGAGAACTCCAAAGCTTTCTTTATACCCTTTCCTTTAGAAATCTACTTTGTCTTCAACTAGGAGCATGATTATCAATCAATATGTCAAATGTTCACCTCTTCCAAGCTTTATATAACATCTCTTAACTTTCCTGCAGTCGTTTCCTCATACATCAAGTCCCAGTAACTCAGTCTCAGCATGACCACATCATCTTCTTCTCCCTCTGTATGTTTTGTTCACTCAGGCTGGGGTACATGAGTGACGTCTCTTCTCTTTCTCCTCCAGTTCCAATTACTCTTGAGTCTTTTCTATTTATTTTTTCACAAGTGAGCACCTTTCTCTTTCATTACTATAACTCAGGTTCTCTCTTTTCCTTTGTGTTTTTGCTGTGACCTCCTCACCAACCTTCTTGCTGCCTGCCCCAGATCACTTGAAATTTTTTTTTAACCATTTGAGGAATATTTAAATACGTATGGTCAAAGTCAAAGTGATTTTTAAAATTCTTGAGCATCATTTGTTTTCAACAATTTCAGCCTCTTATGGTCTCCATTACATGCATCACTGTGCATGGGTCTGGCTCCTGAGTGAGAGCAGAGGACAGCTTTAGCCCTAAGGCCTTTCTTTCAGGCCTTGTCGGTCTCCATTTCAGACCTGACCACTTCCCCAACAGTCAACACCTGAACAGTGCCTTTCAGACACTGTATCTTTTTGGCACTCCCATCATCTACAGGGGATCCTATCCCCAGGACATGCCCCCTCCAGGGGGACAAATCCAATTCCGACCCCCAGATCTTCTATGTATCCTGCCCTACCCACCCACACAAGTTGTTAAATAAGATGAAGTGAGTGATTCCAGAGACTTCCAGAAAGTTCAGGTATGTCAGACCTGTTTTTCATATAGTTCACTGTTAAAGCACAAAAGACAGCTTACAAGAGGGGGTAGTTCAACTTTTGTATCTCAATTATCACCTCAAGGGTTGTTCCTCATCCATAATTGTGTGCTGTATTTTGAATAATATTCGAGTGCCTATGATTCCATTATGTAACATTATTAAAATGACAAAATTATAGAGTTAGAGAAGACTTGTGGTTATTGGGTAATAGGGAGGGGGGTGGGAAGGATGTGGGTGTGGTTACCAAAGGGTGATATGAGGGGTCCTGTGGTGATGGAAATGTTCTGAATCTTGACTATGGTGATGGACACAGAAATTGACTCATGGGATGAGTCATTTATGAAATGGCATAAAACTGAATGCACACACTACACACACACCACACACACATGTATGTATATGCATGTACAATGAAAACTAGGGAAATTTGAATTATGTTTTTAGATTGTATTCTGGTTGTGCTATTGTGCTGTAGGTACAAAGATGTCCTCACAGGAGGAAACCGTATGAAAGGGATACCACTGGACTTCTCTGTACTATTTCCTACAACTGCATGTGAATCTACACTTACCTCAAGGTAAAAAGTATAATTAAAAAAGTTAGCCCTTCTAGTTCTACTTGGTGATATATGTTGGACTGAACCACTTATTCTTTCAGCCAGTTCTACCTCTTGAGAGTAATAGATTTCATGAGATTTTTGTTTACTTAATGAGAGTGTGTTTCCACTTATAGTCTAGAATCAGCTTCTCTGGCTTTGTCCTTACTCTTATATGCATGATTTTTTAGGCATCAGTCATACCACTTTTGGTGCTCTTGCCTGTGGGCTGTAAAATCCCAATAATAGTAGCTCAGCCTCAGCTCTTGGATGTTTTCCTGGGGTTCCTCACCTGTGCATTTTTGCTTTCTAAAGCCCATGGGGTCTGAACCATACTCAGCTTCAACCAAGGGTGACTTCACTATGATTTGGCACAGTCAGAATAGGATCATCTATTTAGTTTTTGTTTTCCCCCTTTTCTTCTCCTTATTCTTCTTTTCCTTTACAGTATTTTTGACCATGGAAAAACATTAGATGAACATCTTTGGAGTCTAATCTGGGAAAGACTTTCAATGAATTACCTGGGTCTTTATTGAGAATTCAGATCTCTGAGTCCTGTAAGTTCCAGGAAAACTCTTCTAGGGCCTTTCTTGATCCTTTCACATCATATCCAGGGAGCTTTAGCTTTTCTCACATCAATTTGCTAATGTGTATTCAAAAACCTTAATCTAACCTGTAAAATCTGAAAGTGTATTGCACACTCCATACTCCATGTTATTTATAAACAAAGTAAGTGAATTCAAGTTCAGTTCTAATTTCACAGACATGTGCATTCGCTCTTTCTGGATGTTTCCCACCTCTGGGTCAAAGTCCTGGATTTGATAAATTCCATGCCCACTGTCTGTGCCAATGCACACAGTTATATATAGACAACTAAGAAGGTTTGACTGAGCAATATGACTGAGAAATCTTGCATAACTCATTACAGAATCCTGGAGGTAGGAAAGACAGTGTGGTCATCTAGTTCAACAACCCACCTAAATCAGGAACTTCACCTGTTAGAGATTCTTCCTAGGGCGAGTTTGCCCTGTGGAGGAGCAAAGGGTCTATTTCTTATTTCTCATCTCCTCCACCTTTGGTGTTTCTCCATTAATTCACTAATTGAAATCCTGTCTCCTGAGTGTTACACACTCATCCCTTCAGCATTTAGAGCACATGGAAGGCAAACCAGGGATACGACTGCTAAACCCACTTCACTGTGTGTCTCAGAGGAGGAAGGATGTGGTGAAAGCCCTTTGGAGTTTCCTTGATCTGAGCTTGAAAATCCGTTTCTGTACCTCCTAAGACACGACCACAAGCAAATTACTAACAAGCTCAGATTTAGTTTCCTCACATGTAAAACCTACCTTACTTGAGGTAAGAAGCAAGTGAAGTTGTGTATATAATCTCCCTGGGATCGTGGATGCTCTCACTGTGCTGCCTGACATTACTTTTGGCAGCTTTAGTAATTTCATTGAACACTTGCTATGTGCTGTATACCACATTGAACACTTTCCATGCAATATTCATTTTTATTCCTCACAATAACTCTATGATAAGTGTGCTGTTGCTATTTTTTACCTTACAAATGAAGAGATCCAGGGCTTGGTTAAAGCACCTGTCTAAGGCCACATATCTGGAAAGCAGTAGAGCCCAAATTCAACCCCAGGATTTTTTGAAACTAGAGCTATGAGGCCCAACTCGTAACTCTATATCTTCCGTCTTTCTTCTTCCTCTGTCCCACAACCTCAAGGCATTAATCAGGCAGTCACCTCACATGCTTATTAAGAAGAGACGGTGTAGCACTACAGAGACTATGCATATTTCAACTGGAACGCATCATAGTACTGCTCACTCTATGTTTATGTAATTATCATGAATTTTAAATTAATGTCATTTGAATTAATGAGGTCACACATTAAAGAAACAAAACATGATCTTTAGGGTACTTTGTGGTTTAAAAATTTGATGATTCTATATACATAGCAAATTACAGGGAAATAAACAACTGAATAATTGAAGAAATGGGAAGACTACACAGAGGTAATTTTGGTTAGGATTGTTCTTGGAACCCAAAGGCCAAGGTTTTGCTAAGATAAAAAAGGCAAGGTCTGTCCAATCCTCTCTGACCTTGTGGCTCTAAAATAAGAATCAGGACTTATACATTTTTGTCTTCACTTTTTAAGGGAGGCACAGAGACTTTTGTCAGCATGTTGATTCCTATTAATTAATTTTGGGAGCTCTTCTATTAATTTTTCCTAAAGTTCAAGGGTCTAATCTTTGAATATTGGCCAATTAATTAAAGGTTATGTGCCAACCTATTAATCAGCTTCACATTTCCCCATCCTCAGGGGTATGCGACAATGATCTCTTGGTAGAAGGGAGAAAAGGCTAACTTGTCCTGTGTCATTCCCAAGAAACAAGCATGGCACTGCATAAAGGGATGGGCCACTTGTGCATCTAGGGTGGCAACCCTGTGCAGTAAGAATAGCATGGGCCCAAGATTCACACTGACTCAGATGTAGGTGTCTTAACCTATGAGCCTTGGTGTATTCAACTATAAAAAGGAAATAATAATGATATTGCCATAGGGAGTCTGTGAAGATTAAATGAGATAATGAATGTGAAATGCCAAAGGTGCCTGCTACGTTATTGGTTCATTCAACAAATATTTATTGAGCATCTCTGTGTGCTAGGCCCGTGCTGTGCACCAGGATTACAATGAATTATATTGTTTATAGTGAAACAAAGAGGGATGTTAAACCTGCCCTCATGGAATTCATAGTCTAATGGAGAAGATAGACATCTCCCCCCAAAACCCAAAGATACAATTTTGTATTGTGCACTTAAAAATTTGTCAAGAGGATAGATCTCAAGACAAAAAAAAGAGAGAATAGGTCTCATGTTAAGTGTTCTTACCACAATAAAACGAATAAATGCATACAGAATAAATAAGCTAGTGTATTTAATTTCAAAAGAAAGGGCACACATGCCAATGAGTTAACATTAGTGAAGCATTTAGAATATGGTTAGGTACAGAGGAAGTGCTATATAAGTATGTGTGGAATAAAAAATAAAATACAAACATAGGGATTTATTACAAGGAAATAGTTATGAGATGCAGATTTAATTGCAAGGATGTTTAACCCCAGGATTGTTAATCTAAAGTGGGAAACATTCTCAATGTTCAACAGTGAATGATTGACTAAATAAATTATATCAGTCCACAAAAAAATCTGAATGAAAGAGAATACAGGGAGTACTACAGATCAGTGGTCCCCAGCCTTTCACCAGGGACTGGTTTCATGAGAGATGATTTTCCCATAAATAGGAGGAAGGGGAGCGATTTGGGGATAATTCAAGCACATTACATCTCCACCTCAAATCATTAGGAATTCAATTCTCATAAGGACTGCACAACCTAGATCCTTCATATGAGCTGTTTACAGCAGGGTTCCAGGGCCTATGGGAATCTGATCCACTACTGATCTGACAGGAGGCGCAGCTCAGGCAGTGATGTGAGCAATGGGATGTGACTATAAAAAGGGTGAAGCTTCATTCATTTGCCCTTTGCTCACCTCCATCTATGAGGCCCAGTTCCTAAGAGGCCATGGACTAATATAGGTCTGTGGCCCAGTAGTTGGGGACTGCCTGCAGCTGTAGATATTGTGAATAGGGAAGGCCTCTTTGAGCAGGTGCATTTTACCCATCAATGAAGATTAGGAAGGATTCATCCTATAGAGAAGTGGTTTTCAACCTTTTTTTTTTTTTTTTTAATCTCATGGCACACTTGAATCAATAGTTAAACTTCTGTGGCACATTTAAATTATGTTAATCAAAAAAACAGGCATAAAGAAAAAATTATGCTTACTGTGCTTCGAACTTCTTTCAGAAATAACTTAATGATCTTTAAAAATTTTCTCAGCACACCTAAGATCCTCTCACAGCACAACAGTGTGCAATGGCACACTGGTTGAAAATCATTGCTGTCTATGTTGAGGGAGATAAGAAAGAACATTCCTGATGGAGGGAAATAGTAGATGCCAGCCTGGGGGGTGGGGAGAGGTTTGGTGAGTCTGATTGAAAGATTGACCTAGAGAGGAGACAGCTGAAGGAGGGAGCCAGCTGGGGAGGTGGGAGGACACGGGAACCAGGTAGGGTTCATTGGAATGAGGTTGGATTTTATTGCAAGTTCTATGGGAAGTCTTCTGAGAGGTTTGAGTGGGCAGATGGCACGATCTGACTGTGGCGGGAGAAGGGCTGAGGTGGGGGTTGAGAAGGAAGCTGGTTGAGAAACTGCTGCAGAAGTCCAGGTGAATGACAAAGGGGGGACCAGTGGTAGAAATATGAGAGCAAGGTATGGGCAGATCAGGGATATTGTTTAGAGTCAGCATTAACAGCACTTGTTGATAGACTGTATATTCAAGTGAGGGAAGGTAAAGGATTAAGGCCAACACCTGGATATTTGGTTGGAATAATAGGAAAAAATCAAGGTGTCACTTGGTAAATGGGGAAAGACTGATTTGTGGAGAGAATTGAAAAATTTAGTTCTGGACAGGATGGATTTGAGATGCCTTTAAACTGTTCACATGGAAAGAGTAAATAGGCTTTGGAGAAGCTGGGATTGCAGATATAAATCAGAAAGTTATCAACCAAATCAGTGAAGACTGCTTTCTCATGCCATTTAATAATAATAACAGCAGCCACTACTTTATGAGTTTTCTGTCTTGTTCTTCAGTTATAGCTGTTATCTTAGAAAATTTGAAATGCTATAACAGAACCCCATAGGGGTTAAACTATTCCTCTGTTCTGGCCATAAGCAGCAAACATTTACTTCTCATAGTTCTAGAAACTAAGGAATCCAAGATGAAGTTGCCAGAAGACCCCAGCCCTGGTAAGGCTTGCTTTCTGGTTAGCAGGTAGCTATCTTCTTGCTGTGTCCTCACATGGTGAAGAGGAGAGAGAGAGAGAGAGAGAGAGAGAGAGAGAGAGAGAGAGAGAGAGAGAGAGAGAGAGAGAAATATCTCTGGTGTCTTCAACCATTTCTAAGGAAACTAATACCATTTATGAGCACACCACCCAATTACTTCCCAAAGGCTCCATATCCAGATACTATTACATTGGGGACTTAGGCAACAGAGTCTAAATTTGGGGATGGGGAGGTCACTAACATTTGGTCCATAGCAGTCACCAAACATACCCATTAGGTTTTGTGCCATTTGGAGTTGCAACTGATCTAGGTTAGCGAGGAAGTGTGTTTGTGGAGGAAGGTTCTAAAACTATTGGAATTCTCCACTAGGCAGGCAACTGTGCAGCTAGGCTTTGATGGATCTGTCCCATGGCATGGAGAGGGCTTCCCTTGTCTCTGAGTTCATCAGTATCAGCAACCAGTGTCATATTTGTAGGTCTGGCTGGTGTGACCATCTTGGTGATTGATGGTGAGTGGGGCTGCCAGCCTGGTCTTTAAGTCTAGAAGGGCTGAGCTGTGTGGGCTATATGGGGAGGGCCATGTGGACTTCATCACAGATGAGTAGGCTCACAGCCTCTAGACACTACCTCTGTCATCTGGCATCTGTCACCTGTGGGAAGGCTGTCGTGCATGAAAAGAAAGAAGTTTTATGTTTATTGGCCCTCTGCAATCTTACCCACCTTAGCACATCCTCCTCCAAGGAAACAAACTTTGGGCCACTGGTCATGGGACAAATGCCACCTCAGGGGATGTGTTTCTTATTTCTGTGCAGCCCTTAAGGGGATAGAAGAGAAAAATCAGTAAGCGTTTCCATTTTGTTCTCTATCTTCCCCTACAGGCAGATATGGCCAGGAACAGAGGAATAGTCTAAAGAAAGTTCTCTTGGGATGCAATGTAAGAAGATGCAGGTTCTCTTTCTCATTCTAGTCTTTACTGTCTGACTTTTCACAGAATGTCCCCTGAACATTCCACATCTCAGCTGGTAATATGTAGAGAGGAGCAATCTATGCCCTGCCCTCTCCCAGAGATTTTCTTAAAGTAGCAAAAAGATAAGCAGTGTAAAGGTTTTTTGGTAACACTGAAGTGCTTGAGAAATAGAAGGTATTTGCCTTCACACATTCAGCCACATCACCTCTTCTCATGGAAGATAGTTGGGCAAAGAAGAGAAATAGGGCAGCCCCTTGGTCTAGACTGGCCAGTTATTACAGTATGGTCCCCAGACTACCTGCATTCAGGAACTGGACAGAAATGCAGGCTCCCAGGCTCCACCCTACTGAGCCAGAAAACCTCCAGGGGCTGCTGGGTCATGCTCAAGTGGGAGCACTATTGGTTGAGACATTCGGGAAAGCACTTCCTGAGAACATGACTTTAATAAAAATGAGAAATAATCAGAATGCAGCCAGACAAAGAGGAGAGACACATGTAGAGTTGAGAATAGTAATCTGGAGGAAGGTCCTGACAGGAGAGAGAGTTTGATCCTTTGGAGAACTTGACATCAGTCCAATGGGGTAGGAGCCAAGGAAGGCTCCTATTCAGGAGTGTAGAAGGAAGAGGTGTGCAGCGGTCAGTGCAGGGGCCCGTAGACTGGGGGAAGGAGTTTTCAGTTTATGCTCAGGTCAATTCAGAAGCCATTAAAGGGTCTGGAGCAGAGAAAGGATTTTCCTGGTCAATAACACGGTATTGTAATTTTAAAACATTTTCTTACAATCCAATAATGGCAGTTAAGTGTCTTAATTATAGCTTACACTCTAATTTTAAAAAGGCACAATGTAACTATTGGGCCAATGCACAAATATATATTAAACACTAATTATACGTTTGGCACTGTACTAGGCACAACAAAAGATGCAGGAAAACACAGGGCTCCTCCTTTTGAGGACTGAGAAGCTGGGTGTGAGAACAGCATGAGACTCACACCCCAGCACCGGTGAAGGGTGCCGGGTGCTCTCACGTTAAACTCCCAGAGGCCTGAGCCACAGCCAGCACGTTGGACAGTGGGGAAGGGAGAGCTGGGACAGCTGAGGAGGGCTTCCCAGAGGAGGAGCTTATCTGGGAGAAAGCACAGAGCCAGAGATTAGCAAGGGATTTCTTTGTACCCCAGGGAACAGGCTTGCCAAGGTTAATAGTTCACTTTGAGAAATACTAGAAATTCTTCTGGGAGGTGCAGCAGAGATCAGATTATGCAGCCAGGCTTAAGAGAGGAAGCTCCCTAGGCTGATGGTGTAGGCCCCAGACAGTCCGACCTCCAGAGGTAGCCATCCTTGTGGTGGTAGTCAAGAGTACTGCTAAGAGGCCCTAAACAGGGTATTGGGGACTTTTCCTGCAATTATCACCAAGATTTCTGTGTCTAGGGTCTTTCCCAGGCTCTTAGGCATCCCTGATGGTTGACTGCTTTGTACTTGTTTTTAAACCTTTATTGAAGGATAACAATCATAGGGAAAACTTCACAGATCCTAAATGCACATCACAAAGAATTTTCCCAAATGAACACACCTGTGTTACTGACTCCATGATCAGGAGATCAGGACATTTCCAGCACCTAGAAGTCCCTCCTGAAGGGAAGGCAATCACTGGCTTGACCTCTAACTTGCTGCTTTTTGCACTCTGTGAGCTCTTTCATTTCATTCTTCCCAACATTATATCCAATCTACTGCCTGTAGTTGTAGATGGTTTATCCTCATTACTGTAGAGCAATCCATAGTGGGAATACACTACAGTTTCTCAGTTCCACTGTTGATGGGCAGTTAGGTAGTTTCCAGTTTGGGGCTATCATTTGATTGCATTTTAACCTTTGATCTGGTCTTTCTTTCAGTTTGCTCAGGTAACTCATTTCATTTCATCTAAAAGTTTCCTACTCTGTTATACATGTGTTTAGCAAAGAAATACTGGATAAAAAATGAACAGAATGGAGGGGATGAGGAAGAGGCCCTTCCCCTTCCAGCCTTCCCTCTCTCCTTCCCCCTCTCCTTTCCACTTTTCTCCTTCCCCTCTCCTTCCTCCTTTCTCCCCCACTCCTCTTCCTCAGAGAATCTGGGCTAAGGGACATCACTGCACCAGCTGCAAGGTGCTGACAGCCCGGCACCAGCAAGACTGGGCAAGGTAGATTGCTCTCTGCAGCCTATGAAGGACAGGAAATGTGTCTTGTTCATTTTTATAAATGACTTGGTGTAGAAACTTGGTAAATGTTTCTTGAGTGAGTGAGTTTCTAATAAAATAAAGTGTGCAGGTTGCCTATGAATCTATGATGTGCCAGGTGGGCCCCGAGAATACAATGAGCTGTAACATCCTTCTCTGAAGCATCTTCTGGAAAACATTTGGCCCAGCCAGGTGCCTGCTGGGCTCATCCCACCTCTTGCCCCCATGATTGTTCCAGCCCTCAGTGAGGAAGTTATGCTCCTTACCTAATACACAGATGGAGAGGCTGAGGCACAGCTGAATTGAGGGACAGCCCAGGTTCACACAGCCAGGGGTACATTCAAAGCCAATGTTGGGCTTGAATCCACACTCTGCCTGCAGCATGAGTTGTGTCAAATGAGTATAGCCCATGGAAGGGGGGCAGACAGCCAGGTATTCTGAAGGCCAGCTGGTGGGGGAAGCCTTGCTTTTCAGAGGCTCGGGGGCTGAGTGGGCCCTTCACAGAGGTGATGTGTGGATGGGTGCGGAAGAGCAGGCAGGCAGGGCCTGTGAGATGGGACTTGCTCTAGTGTGTCCTGGTGGTGTGGGGCTGAGAAGGCTAGAAAGCAAGTGAGGCTGTTCAGAGCAGGTGGGAGTCTGGGGAGATGCAAGGTGCTTGCTGGTTGTGCTGGGAACACACACTCTTAGGAGCAGTCTGCACAGATCAGCCTACCACGTGCTGCTGGGATGAATTTGATACTTCACACGCCAGCATCTCTGTGGCCCTGACTTGTCCATTTCAGGTGAGCTCAACTTCCCTCCCCAGTCAGTCTCCTAAGTCAGCTGCTGTCCTCTGCTCCCAGAACACGTGTTGAGCCCTCACCTGGCTCCTGAGGGCCACCCAGTCCCCCACCTCACCCTCCTGGTGCCCATTCTAGGATCACTAGGAGCCCCTCCCTTCCCGCAGACTGGAGAGCCAACTCCTCTCCCCAGCCTGGCCCTCTCAACAACACACAAATCCATTAGCATTTATTAAGGTTTTAGAGGGTAGGTATTAAAACACTGTGCTGAAAGCCCCGCAGGCTGGCAGACACACTTAGAATTCTTTCCTCATCTCCTTTCCCTCCCAGCAGTTTGATAATTACCTGGAAGATGGTATGCTTCAGAGCCCAAATCTGCATGCACACGCTCCTTCCTCCCTTCGTGTCTAGCGCTGTGGTTCTCAAACTTGCTGCTGAGCAAGATGGTCGAGACGATGCATGGAGGCTGCTTAAGGACTTTCAAGGATACTTCTGAGTCTATGCAACTTGTGCCTTTGGCACTGACTTTACAGTTGAAGTCTCACTGTACAGCTCCAGTGGTTGGGAAGAAAATCCTCCCTCTGCTCCCTCTCAGAGGCACTAAGGCCCTTATGTTCCCTGCCCCTGGCCCCCAGGGACCCTTCCAGTTGCATACCCCAGCAACCAAGAAGATACTTCTTAGAGACATGGAAATCCTTGCCACTTATGGAGGGATTTAAATCCAGTTGGCCTGAGCTGAGTCTATTTGTTTTGTTCCTTTGTTTGTTTGCTTTTTGTTTTCTGAGCCAGGAGTCTAGTGGAATGAGCTCATCAAAGGCGAAACTGTTTCCCCTTCTCTACCTCTCCTCCCTGCCCTTCTTCCTCTCCCCTCCAACTCCTCCATCTCCTTCCTCCTCCTTCCATCTTCCCTCCATATTTCTATCATTAAGCACAATGTCTGGCATAGAACATTAGTCTGTAAAGTTTGATAAATGAATAAATGAATGCCATTCGTTGGCTTCAGAGAAAAAAAATCACTTTTTATTTTTTTTCTTCTTCTTTTTTTTTCAACCTGGGGCACTTGGAACTAGATTGTCATGTTCACCTTTCTGTCTTTTTCATTATTCCCTGAAAGCACAAACTCAATTTAGGCTTTAGTGAAAAATGAAGAGCATTAGACCAACCTTTTAAAATTGCTTGGTCAGTACTTCCTGCTCGCCTGTACTTCACGGCGCTGTCATCACAGGGTAATTATAACATTAGGTATGTACCTGATCAGCAAGTTGCTTTTAATTAAAATCCCCTGTTGGGTTCCTAGCACCTCACAGTTTCTGGAGCATTTGTTCAACTTTTTGGGCTTTGAGAAGTTCCAGCTCCAGGGGGCATGGGAGCTGATGTCCAGAGTTCCTGGGTCAACATATCCCACATCCTCTTCCACATCCTTCCCCTGCTTTCCCAGTAGTATTTTGCCAGCTGATCATGGGCAGCTCATTATGTCCACCTCTGGAAGGAGGGGCCACCTGTCCATATGGAATCCTGAGGTGTGCAGAGGGAAGGTGGGAGTTTCTCTTGGCAATTCCTAAGAATCTCACTTCCAACCAGTGAGATTCTTTCCTGGGGCTTTGCTGGTGGGGACCACCTGGGCCGCCTTCCATGTTTCCACACTGAGGTGATGGCAACCATGGTAGGGCCATTTGAACCCCCATCCCCTTCGTGTGTATGTACAAATTTGACAGCTCAGCAGGAGTCTAATTCTGGAGTCGGGCAGATCAGCTTGTAAGTGCTGGGCAAAAAGCCTAACTTTTCTGAGCTTTGTTTTCTCTTCTGAAGAATGGGAATGAATAATAATAGAATCTATCTCATGGAATTGTTGTGAGGATGAAATGGCATTACATATATAAAGAGCTTTATACAGTTTCTGGCACATAGTAAATGCTCAGTAAGTGGGGGCTAATACAATAATAGGAGTAATTCTTAGTACCCAGGAAGGTCACCAGATTTTTGTTAGTTTCCAGAGGAGGATGGTATCCCTTTCTTGCAGTGTTGAACAACCTTCAATGCCTAAGGGCATTGAGGAGAGGGTCTAGGTTCACACATCAATAGTCTGTGATGTCAAGTGGACTCCCCTACTTTTTATGATACAAAAGTTAAAAGAAACTACTCTTTGAGAGCATTTATTCATTCAACAAACATTTACATTTGCCTACTATTTGCCAGATCCTAAGTGAAGAACCTCCTAGACAAGCCTTTTTCTCATGGAGCATATATTTGAGAGGGGAAGACAGACAATAAATAAGCACATGAATAAATGGACAAGGCAGTTTTTCCTGCTGATAAAAATTATTGTGAAAAAAATAAGCAGTGTGATGGGACAGGAGGTGATTTGGGTTGTTGAGTGCCATGGCTGGGAAGAAAAAGTCTTCAAATGAGGACTGCTCATGGCGTAGGGTGGGGTCAAGTGCAAAGGGCTAGCAGCATGAACCAGCCTGGCCTGGCTAGCAGCAAACAGGAGCAGAGAGATTGGGGATGCCAGCAGCAGCCAGTGGGAGTGTGCACAGATCATGTAAGGCCACAAGTACCTTTAGAGAATGTCTTCACCTTATCCTAGGAGCAAAGAGAGTCAAGGAAAGGGACTTAAATAGGAATTCAAGGAAAGGTTACTAAATATTTTACACAAGAGGGATACCAGTGATTTTGTAAAAAGGGCTTGCCAACCTCTGATGTTGCAGGTGAAAGGCTACTTGAATCTCTTTCTGTGCTTTCTCTCAGGGTGCAGGTCCATAGCCATTGTCAGATTCCCAAAGGGGTCCAACAATCCTCCAAAGGTTAGAACCATTGTCCTGATTCTCTTTCAAGAGGGAACTGGATGATGTCCCACTTAAGTCCCTTCCCATCTCTAAGACTCAGGAGCCTAAGTCCAATCTAGAGCCTTCCAAGTAATTGACAAACTAAGATTCCCTGTCACCAGCAGGGACATTACAGCCCCAAATCAGAAGATACGTGTTTGACGTTGCTGGCAGCACAGCACCCACAGCCTGCCCACCTCACATGTGCCTCTCCTAAGGACAGATGTCCCATAGGCTGTGGGCACTGACTCTCTGACGGGGATGTACATGGGAGTTAACAGGGGCGTCGTGTCAGGCCCAAGAGGGTTTCATAACCAGTGCAGCCATGGCCATGTCTAGGGGTTATTCATTCTCTCAAGGTGCTCCCTCATCCTGCTGGCAAAGTGAAAATAGAGGGCGTGGATC
The DNA here is from genome assembly GCA_963573935.1 of Arctocebus calabarensis. Taxonomy (NCBI): domain Eukaryota; kingdom Metazoa; phylum Chordata; class Mammalia; order Primates; family Lorisidae; genus Arctocebus; species Arctocebus calabarensis. Next base: position 24,018 of record CAUYON010004925.1, on the reverse strand, counting down.
TGAGCCAGGGAAGGTACAGTAGACACTGGATGACGTGCCTTCTCGAGGGGACCATCCACATGAGCCATTGTGGGCGCAGCCACTAAGTTACTGATACTGCTGGTCCCTTGGCCGCAGACCCTGACTTTTTCTTCACAGTAATTCCCAAAGGGTGTTCCCTGGTGCTGCAATTTGGGGAGATGTTATATGAGTTCTGATAATAAATAAAGTTCTATAGTTAAAGTTGGGATGCCTTAGGTTACCAAAGGTGAAACAGCTGTTTCTGCTACAAGACTTTGCAACATTTAAGGGCATTTTTTTAACCTTGGAAAATGAAATCTAAGTTTCTAATTTCCCCAATTTTTTTGGAGGACTTCCCCAGAAACCTTTGGTTTAGAAGCAACTCCTGGCATTGGTGCTCTATGACAGAATTTGAGAAATGCTTTTCTGTAAAGTACCCTTTAAAGATTTCAGTGACCTGACTCATGCCAAGGCTCTCTTTAGCACAATGCGTAACTTTATTTCCCATCCAAAGATCACATTGAATCTTGATCCATGAAGGAAGGTCACTCCAATGGCTTAGTCTATATTCAGTGCTTATAAGCTGGGCCATATAGTTGGCCTATGATTATAAGAGATCTGATTTCTGGCTTGGGAATATGATGTTATGATTGTCATGGTCTCAGATCCCACCTGGAACTGGCCTCCTGAGGCCCATCACCCTGGACTCCTGTCTGTGTCTTGAACACACCAGACTGGTTCATGCTGCTGGCCCTTTGCACTTGACCCCACCCTATGCCATGAGCAGTCCTCACCTGATGACTCTTTCTTCCCAGCCATGGCACTCAACAGCTTCCCTCCCCCAAATCACCTCCTGTCCCATCGCACTGCTTGTTTTTTTCACAATAAATTTTATCAGCAGGAAAAATTGCCTTGTCCATTTATCCACGTGCTTATTTATTGTCTGTCTTCCCCTCTCAAATATATACTCCATGAGGAAAAGGCTTGTCTAGGAGATTCTTCACTTAACATCTAGCAAATTATAGACAAGGGGCTTGTCCTCACCAGTTTCCGCTGTGCGCAGGGCCTTGGCATGTGCTATTTCTATTCCCTAAAACATCTTTCTTCTCTTATAACTTGGATAACTCCTTATCTTCAGATAGCAGTTCAGGGTTTAGTTCCTCAAGACAATTTCCTTCAGCTCCTTTACCAAATCTTTTATAACAGGCTAACCAATATTCTTTACCAAGTCCTGTATGTCAGGTTATCTATCCTATATTATCATAGCACTGTGGACATTTATTTCAAAAATATATGTCCCAATTGAAGTTTACCTCTATTTGTGAGATTAATTGATTAAAATGTGGCTGAGGGTAGGGGATGCCACTTTGGTGTCTAGCAATGTGTGAACTCATAATAGGTGCTCAGTGGTAACTATGTAGGATGAAAGGATAATGCTCCCTGTAAATCAAAACAACTCATTCCATGGTCCCAGAGACTTTGCTCTGTTGGCTTCTGGTTTTGATAAGTGACAAGTTATTGCATTATACCGACAAGTTATGAGTGGTTTTGTCCTCTAAGTAACTCAATGACCATGTTAGTCTTTGCAAAGCTCTACTATATATAAATTCCCTTCAATGAATACAACTTCAGGCAGAACTTGGACTTCACTCTGCCCTCCAGGCTGTAGGAGTAAATGACAACCACAACTATCAGCAGCAGTCCTCTTAGTCCTGTTTACATTTCCTTCCTGCCGGCCTTCTTTCCTTTCTTCTTCCCTTCTTTCTTCCAGAAGTTGCATAGTACCCTCACAAGTGAAGCTGAGAATATGAACACACACACACTCACACTCTGGAAATCTTGGAGGAAACTGTGTAAAGGGAGTATGTGTGTGCCTGGTGGGTAAGAGTGGTTGTAAAGCAGGGCAAAATGTCCCTATTGATGATTCTGATTCATGGTTGACCAAATCTACATGGTGGTGGGGATGGCTCCACAGCCAGCCCCCTTCTAGCCAATGAGCCCTTCCCCTCCCCCACTGCCACAGCCTCCTCTCCGTCATCACAACCTTGCAACATCAGTATCACTAGAGTCTCTAGCCCTGATCACACTCGCCTACTTACCCCGCTGTGAGCTATGGTCTAGCTATAATCTTAGGGACTTCACACTGTGGGGAGAACCTCTCTTTGCAAGGGTGAGATGCTAGAGACCTTCCCCTTTCTCATTTCCTCTGTCCTTAATGCTAGAACATTTGCTCAAAAGTCTGTTTCCTCTTAGCATCCTGCCACCCAAATATTCAAGGCCTTCAAGCCCATGGTTCCCCAGAGGGAACACCCTTGCCCTGCAAGTGAGGGGTTTGGATGGAAGTAGGTGTTAGAGGGATGTTTGCATGGCCTGGATCTCAGAGCACACCACTCTTGTTGAAACCACACAGTCCAAAGCTGGCACTGGCAAAGCCACTCTGATAAAAATGCCTGCTCGTTACTTCCTCCGGGCTTCCTTCCCTGGGTGGTGCAGGCGTAGTGTGTGACCATGCTGCGGGAAGGTGGGAGGGTGAGGGGTGCAGGCCTGAGGATGGTGGTGATCAGCTGATGCCTTGTTGTTGTGGGAAATGTGCATAGTCCTCACTGTCCCTCAACCACAGCTAAACCAGGAGCTTGAGAGTCTGTCCGTGGACAGTGGAATGAGAACTGCATGGGGCATTGGGTGAAAAAGTTCATTGTCAAGAGGGAGAAAGAACAGACATAATGGCATGTAGCTGTGTGCCCTGATGTGGCCTGGAATGAAGGGGGTGGTGAGGATGTCCCCCTGCTCTCTCTGAAGTGTGATAGTGGGGCTCTACAGCTCCTACACTCAGGAGGATTCTCCAAATCCAAATCTCTTTTACCGAGGTGACTCAGCTGAATCTATGTGCATGGCAACCACAAGGATCTAGCCAGAACTTCTCTGAGGGTTCTTAATATTTTTTCTTTCTAGGATAGTCGTAAATGTATCTGTCATATTTTACCTATCACCTTATACAATCCTTAAGGCAGGTTGTAATTCAGAGTTATCTTTCTCGCTTCTGATGAAAATTAGTTAGAATGAAGAGAGAGAGGAAAGGAAGGAGAGGGAGGAGAGAGGCACAGGAGGAAGGAGAGGGAGAAGGAAATGAGGGGGAATGTCTTCAGGAGGAGTGTCACCCGCACAGCCTACGTGTCACTCGTCCCTCTATGACTGGGTAAGAGCAGGGCATGAGGAAGGTCAAAACTGGGGTAAGGGTGAAGGGACAGTTAGTAGCTTAGTATTTCCTGAAGAAAGGTCAGACTAGCCCTTGCTTGGGACAGAGCGTTTTGTTTAATAAAAAGTAGTTTAAGTAGGTATTTTAGAAACTGAGAAAATGGAAGTTGATTTCATCACCGATTCAGCCTGTTTGATTCGGCAAACAGATCCCTTTGCTCCTCTTTGTGTTTCAGAGGCCATGAGGCCGTTTTGTTCCACACACCCCAGGACGCCTGGTGCACAGCACCCCCTCCTCCCCCACCCACCGAGGGGCTGCCTGCTATTACCTAGATAACCAATAGAGGGCTCCCGAGAACACCGAGCAGAATTAGGTGGCAGTCACTACCAAGAGGCTCAAGTACAATGGCAGTGATCATTGCAGTTAGCTAACAAATGGATAAGACTGTGTTTTTGTGCTAAAGGTGCAAGCAGAAGAGCTGGGCCATGAATGCAATAGAAGTTACTGCATTGGAGGAAGCTTGAGTTAGATTCACTTTAAGGTCCTTTCTGAATATAAGCCAGTATCTTGACCTAACATAATCTGGAATTAGTTGACAGATCTTTACAAAACACTTATATGTTGCATATGTTAAAGCCTTGATTATGTTCAGTACGTTATTTTGGACAAAGTTGCTTAATATCTCTAGGCATGATTTTGTCTATATTTAAAAAATGATGAGATGATCCTGGGGCAATGGAAATCTGGCTTTCTAAGTCCTTTTAATGTATAAACTCCTATTATTATCACTGGCAGCTACTTCACTCAGGAAAAATCTGGCAAAGGATGGCTTACTCAAAAGGAAGAGGGTTAATCCTATTCTCCAGGAAAGGCCTAGTGAAAAAGGTTCTATGATGCACTTAGTAGAATTTGGAGCAGTGAGCACAATTTTTGATGATGAGTGAGTTCAGGCAATATACTGTGGTTGAAAGATAACTGTAACTATGGGTAAAAGACTTAGATTGAAATCCTGGTTTTATTTCCTGAGAAATCACTTTATCTCTGACTCTCAGTTTTTTTATCTGTAAAATTGGGATAATGTAAGTTGCTTTCCCTACTCCAAAGTATGAAGGTCAGATAAGATAATACTTTAGAAAGTGCTTTGCCCATTACAATGTGACACATAATTATTCAGTTATTAACAGATGCCATAACTTAATGGTCCAAATTCTGGTGACATAGTATATACGAATGTCTTGAATTCTTTCTTTCTTGAACTTAAGATCTCATATAAGCTATATTGTAGCCTTAGTTTTTCTTTGTAATCTTTTAACAGAAAATAAATTAGAAAAGATATACAGCAGTATTTATGAGGCACAGAGGGAAAAGAGCTGTATTTGCAGTTCTTAGAACAGAAGGGAATTCAAGAGACTCACTAAGCAAAACCAGGTGATCTTTAGCCAAAACGGAGACTATGTTTGAACGAGGACCTGAGTTTCAGCTTTATTCTTTCATTTTGTTTGCTTGAAGTTCTAGGAATATAAATTTTTGAGCTGGAGAAAGAGCCAGTGGGATTGTCTTGCAGTGGGATTGTCTGTCTATCTGTTCATCTCATCAAGCTTTTGTTGACATGGACCTATTTGCCAGATACCATGTTAAATGCAGGAGGCATTACAAAGATGTACAAAACATCATCCCTCGCCTCAAGGAATGCTGAACACTCTGCCTGTCACAAAGTAAGTGACATAAAAGAAAGAGATAGCTGTCTGGTTTTGTTTTTGTTTGTTTTAGGATACATGAGACACATTTATCAAGGAGGCAGTATAACATAGCGGTTAAAAATAAAAGCTCTGGAGTCAGACAGCCGTAGGCTCTAATCCCAGATTTGCTAAGTAAACCAGCTTTGTCTTCAGCATGTTATTTGACCTCTCTAAACTCCAGTTTCCTCTTCTATTCATTGTGTTAATGCTGCCTACCTTGAAGATGGGCTGTAAGAATTAAATGAGCTGTTGTTGTAACATGCCTAGCGCAGTGAGTAGCTTGTAGTAAATTCACAATTATTATATCATTATCATTATTGTACAGGGACATAATAGCAGGTCATAATACATTTATCAGGAGAGACACCAAGACCCACAGAAGTTCAGAGGAGGGAGTCCTCACCAAAGGCTTTGTGGGGAATGACCTTTGGACCACTTAAGGATGAGAGGATTTTCTAAAGGCAAAGATAAGGAAAAGGAATACAGGAACAGAGGAACACAGAGGAAAGGGTGTCAGCAAAGGAGTGAAGCAGGAGAGAATGGGGCGAGCACTGGGATTGGTTAGACAACCACTGTACCTTGAACAAAAAGCTCGTGTTGTGATCTACTCAATGTATTCATTCTGACTTTGAAATTTCCATAAAGACATCTTGCCATGTCTCTCTGTGTAGGAAATTGCCTCAATTATTGTAATGCTTTGCTGGTCTAAATTGGAAGGCAGTTATGTGAGTTTTGAAGATGATAAAATTTGTGTTCTGGAATTCTTAGCTACTTGTCCTTCTATCAGTTTTCCATCTCTCTGGATCTTCTCACTCTTTCTGGTCATCTAGGATCTCTAGGTACTTAAACATTCATTCATTTTTTCTTATTATATAAGTAATATTTGTTCAATGAAGACAAATTAAAACACACAAGAAAAACTAGCTCCTGTGACCGCTGTGGTTTTTGACTCAGCCATCTCTTCAAAGACACATCCTGAGAAAGAGAAGCTGATAAACTATACTAAGGTAGAGTTGGTTTTCAATGTGACCTAATTTAAGAGACCTTTGCAGTTTAGCAGGTCTACAACTTCATGGTAAAGTAATAGAAAGATATCAGTGGTATTGTAGGCATCAGCAGGTCTATAGGAAAGTTACTTGGTGTGGTGAAAGTGATACCAGCGTCTGCTTAAAAAGTAAAAGTACATCATACATAGGTGTTAGGTTGTGTTTTTAAATAATGTTTAAAATATTTTTTTTGAAAAGTAATTTACGCGGGTTTGAGACCATCCTGGGTCAGTGTAAGACCTCGTCTCTAAAAATAGCCCTGTTATGATGGGCACCTGTAGTCCCATTTCATTGTTTGAGAAGGCTGAGCCAACAGAATCACTTGAGCCCAAGAGTTTGAAGTTGCTGTGAGCTATGATGCCATGGGTGACATCTACCAAGGGTGACAAAGTGAGACTCTGTCTCCAAAAAAAAAAGTAATTTATACATCATGAAAACCACATATCTTTTTGTGTGTAGTTAGATGAGTTTTGACCATGCACCTGTATAATCTTCTTCCCTATAAGATAAACAATATTTCCATCACCACAGAATGATCCTTCATGCCCCTTGCTAGTAATCCCTTCTGCAGGAGGAACCACTGTGCTACTTTTACTATCATTTCATTTTTCCTATCCTAGAACTTCACAGAAGTGGAAGGGTACAGTGTGTACTGTTTTGTATCTGTCTTCTTTCATTCTCAGCCTGATATCTGAGAGATTTATACATGGTTGTTGTGTATATCAGGGGTTTGTACCTCTTTACTGCTGTGTAGATGTGATATCCTATTGGATGGTTACTCCATCAGTTATTTATACATTCTCCTGTGGCTGGACATCTGGATTATTTCTAATTTATAGCTGTTATGAATAAAGTTGCTATGGACATTCTTATACAAATCTTTTATTTCTCTATCATTAGTTTCAAACAATTTCATTTTGAAGTGCCCTGGTATAGCTGTCTTTCTTTGTATTTATCATTCTTAGGCTTCATTGAGCTTCTTAGATCTATAGATTTCTACTTTTCATCAAATTTGGGAAAAAATTCAATATTGTTTTTTCAAATCTTTTTTCTAAATGAGTCTTTTCTCTCTTTCTGTTCCACCAATTTCACGCATGTTTCACTGCTTAGTATTTTTCCAAAGAATATTGTGACTCTCTCTTTTTTTCTTTTCAACTTGTTTTTGCTCTTTTGTTTGTATGGCTCCTATTGCGGCTCTCCCAGCTCACTCATCTGTTCATCTACATCACCTTCCGTTGTTAAGCCCATCTAGTGAAATTTTCATTTTAGACATTATGTTTCTTTGTTCTAGAATTGTGGTTTAATCCTTTAAAAACATTCTTTTACTTGTCATTTCTCTGTTATGGGCCCTTCTTTGTTTCCCCATTAAATTCATATTTTCCTTTAAATATTTGTATATATTTATAATGACTCCTAACTCATTCTTCTCTATTACTTCTGGTTTGTTTTCATTAATTGACTTTTATTCTGATAATGGTTCATACTTTCTTGCTTCTTTGTCTGTCTGGAATTTTCTCTTGTATGCTGCATTAATGACCTGGACTTTCTTATCTTTCTTAATAGCTGGTTGGATTTTTTCCTACTGGTCAATTAATTTACTTGTGAATTGTTTTAATTGTTTTGAAGCTTATTTTGAAGCTTTTTAAGGAATGGTGTAAAGTAGCCTTTAATCTAGGGCTGGCTTAGGCCAACTTCTCAGTATGGACTTTTGGGGGTGTTAATGGAATTACTGAGGATTCTCCACTGTGGTTCATAATAGCACTAATGTCTTGCAGTCCTGGGCCATCTCCAGTAGACTGGGATACAACCTCTAGTAGACATGAGAGCAGTATCTTCTGATAATGTTCCTTTGTGAAGTCTTGTCCTACATGTGTGAAGTGTAGTCTTGTCCTACATGTGTGAAGTGTAGTATTCAACCGAATGCAAAAGGGGACTCTTGCACAGATATGTGTATCTCCTATTTTGCACAGATTTCTCCTTTCTGGTGCCATAGACCACAAATTCTAGGTAGCTTAGTAGCTGAACCTCACATCTGAACCCCCACGTCTTACCCCTGGGCTCAGCAAAGCTGTGTTTTGGTTCCCTCTTGTGCCACAGTTCAACAAGTGCCTCAGAGAGAAACCTGGGTCAATTCCTCTGTTCACTGAAACCATTTCCCTTTTCTCAGGGATCACAGTCTTTTGCTGTGTGCTGTCTAGTATCTAAAAACAATTATTTCACATGTGTTTTTCCTGTTTTAGAAATGTTTACATTAGGACATATGGCTCTGCACCAATTATTTTACCTTGGCCAAAGGGAAAGACCATATAAAGTACCTTTATTAGGTCATTTTCCATATGGAGAAAGCATAGCATTAACCACAGACCACCTAGGATCTCCATATTATAAACCCATAATAAAGCCATATTTTTAAGTTTTTGGCTTCTCCAAACAACCACATAGTCTGCATAATAGAAAGTATCTGTAGACAGATTATAGGGCTAAGTTGATGTTCATGAAAACTAATCCATATTTCATGGAGAAGCAATGGATCTCAGGGTTCAAAACTCTGGTGTTTTGTAGTAGTCATTAGTGAGGTCCTTCCCTATTCTAGGCCTGATGTGGTATTATACTTCCTGATGTTAGGCAGTACCCTTTCCTAGTCAGATGGGGCCATGAACCTGGTTCTCACCAATGAGCTATGAGCAGAAGTGGTCTATGTTAAATCTCTGCTGAACACTTACTTGCTGGCATGAGCATTCCAAGCTCTCTTTTCATCTGTTCATGGTGACTGACAATGTTCAAGATGGTGACTCTTTTAGCCTGATTCTCTGAGTGCCCAAGGTCAATAGAGACTTTACCCTCAACTTTTAATGGACAAGTAGTAGGAAGAAGTAGTCCTCCATTGTTTCAAACCATTGAGATTTTGTAGTTTATATGTTTTCATAAATAACTTAGCCTATGTGAAAGATATGAATAATTTGATAAAAGTTGATTGTCTTAGGTTGGTCCCCCAGAGGCAGCCCCTGGCATTCCTGAAATGAGAATTAATGTACACATGACTTATTAAGGAAGTACTCCTGGGGAACACTGCTAAGGGGGCAAGGAAGCAGGACAGGGCAGAGGAGGAGGGAGAAGCTATGTTAAGGTGTGATTTCAGGCAAAATTCCCTCAGATGGTCTGTAGCGGGCTGATCTTGGAGGGGAGCTTGGGAATGTATGTTGCACCTTAGTGTTGTCCCAACTCGAGGTCAGAGATTTGGGCTTTCTCATATCCACACATGGCCTGGTTTGGGGAGGGGAGAGTTGCGCAGAAGGTGACACAAGCAGATCTGGGTAAAGCATCAGCAGGACACATGACTGGGTTCAAAAGAGAGGGAAAAAATGGTCTGTACCTTCATTTTGCATAGGGGGAAGACACATAATTCTTCACCTCCTACAGGAATGGCCCTGAATAAATGCACTGTAATGCTAGTGGTCACAGCACTCTCAGATACAAAGGCCTTTTCTCCCATATGTCATGTGAGATCTGTCAGTGTAGTCTGCAGTATGGTCATTGCATTTTACCCCCAACTTTTCCATTTGCTTCTACTTTCTTTGCTTCTGCGTCTAACTTAGAGTAAAAAAGAGCTTCAGAATTTTCCTTTAACTCTTGTTATTTATTATTTGCTAACTGCCTGCAGGGTACTCAGACCCTCAGATCCTCAAAAAGACATGGGTCACAATTGCTTATTTCTTTGTTGCCACTTGTTTTATCCCACTTCCCAGCCCAGCATGAGTAATGGTTGCCTCCTTATTTGGGTTAGATTGCAAGGCTTTGGGGAGCTTGTCTAAGGGGGCAGTTTTCTCTACCAAGAGAGCTGAATAAGTTACACTGCCTTTGTGCTCTTTTGAAAGGAAAGCAAATGGAATTTCACCTGCCACGGTTGGAGGCAAAGGAATGTGCTTCTTTGGTGACAATTGATGGTACTATTGGCAGGTGGATCAGGAAATCCCTGGTCTTTGTGTTCTGGTGTGAATAATGTACAAAGACTTCTCAAGAAACTTCAGTAAACCGTTTGGAACCAATTGCCAGTTAGAGAATACAGAATGGTACCCCTTATTTTTCCTCCCACCTGTTTTTGTAATCTTCCCTCTTTATACTCACACCCCTTTTATTTGTTGCCATTTCTGGAGAAATATTTTCTGTTGCAATCTCAATTCTTCACCTTGATTTTCAATCTGATAGAATGTCTGTTATATCGCATTGTATCTAACGTCTAAACAAACTTCACTATGAGCTTGGGGAAGTCTTCACTGTCCACCCCCACCTTATCTAGTTTCCCCATGCTAGCATTGACCTAATTGTTAAGAGTTTATTTTTCCCCTAGAATTTTCTGCCTCCAGCTCTGTCAACCCACTTACCAAAATAACCTGTCAAATTGGTTGAGAAAATTGATGAGACTGGCTATCTGGCATTGTGTCAAGCCCACAAAACCTGGCTAACTCAGCTGAATTTTTTACTGTTTCACTAATTGGGTGAGCACCTATATAGACAGTAAACATACATTGTGATGAGAACTTCCAGGCAGAAAGTAACATTCTTCTCACATTCTCCCCACACCGCATGGGCCAAGAAGTCACTGGTTTAGACCTTACTAGATGTGTGGCTTTGCAGGACACATTTCCTAATTTCACTAGTGTTTTGTCATCTCACATGCCTGATGTATATCTTAGGATGATTTTAATAACGTATCAAACACCCGATAGCCCTTTTCAGTTTACAAAGTGCTTTTATATACACATCCCCATTTTATCTACACAATCATGAGTCCTATTGATTTTTCAGGATTAAACTGTGCATTCTGGCTTGAGAAAATAAGGGTTGGGCTAGGTTAGGGAGTGCAGTTGATATTGCTAATAACAAAGTGTATAAGGGGTCTTGAGTAATCATGTAATTAAGCTTCCAAGGACAATGGCATCAAAATTATCTAGACCTGGAGGTTGTGAGTTGCGTTTGTAATTTTTCGGGAAAAGGAGATGCTGGCTATTTTAGGAGTTACAGGGTAGGCCTGGGCTGTAATCCTGAATCCACCACTTACCAATTGTGTCATCTTGACTACATTCTATGTCTTTGAGACTCAGTTTTCTCATTTGTAAAATGGAGCTAAAATGGCCAGAAATGCAGTATTATTATGAAGGTCAAGTGAAACAATACATGGAGGGCACCTGCAGAGCACCTCAATCAGAGGCAGCTATTGTTCTGTGCATATGCTTGCTATTGGATCCTTTTGAAACGTTTAACTTCTATCTCTTTGAGAGAGGTCAGGATGAGGAAAATAAATAACTGCATTTTTTCACACCAGCCTATGAAAATTCACGTTGTAGAGCAAGAGAGACCATCATGTCCAAAGGTGGACCTGATGACATGAACACAGACAGGTTTCTTTTTTTTGTCCAGTGTCTTCCAGGTTCAGGGCCAAACTTAGAGGCTGCCACCTTGTTAATGTGGACTCGGTCCTCACATGGTTGTGTGAGGGGTGGAGGAGGAACACAGAGAGATGTAAGGACACAGGGCAGAGTTGCCTTTTCATCATTCTTTCTGCCAGATTCTGACAGAGGAGAGGAGGAGAGGAGAATAGCGGCCTGGTGTTCATCTGGACTTCTGGGCAGAAGGGCTCTAAGTGGCTGCAAGTTCAAGGAATTGTCCTCTACCACCCCCCTCTGCCTCTGAGTGTGACTCTACTTCTCCACCTCAAGTGCTCTCTGAGCTCCTCACCCTCCCATACTAATCTTCTCTTGGCCCTCTCTCCCTCCACACACCTTGCCTCTCTGGATGTACTCTTCCCACCCCTCTTCACCAACTTCTACACAGCCACAGGGCTCAGTTTAACTGCTATTGTCTCAGAGCAAGCCTCTCCTCCTTTTCTGAATAAAGATCTAGAGCATGCTTCTCAAAACTGACCTTCATTTTCTCTAGCCAGAATGCACAGTTTAATCCCACAAAATCAATTAACCTGACTGTTCATGTTAATTTCTATACTTACTTGACTCATATCCACTAGACTCTGAGATGCACAAGAGTGGGTGCTGCCTTATTCAAAGCCTGGCACATAGTAGGTGCTCTGTAAGTATTTGTAGGCTGGGTGAATATTAGGAGGCAGGTTCAATGGTCTGTGGCTTGCCTGATGTGTTCGAGAAGCAAGGGTGCTGTCTTCCCTATTGGCTCCAGCTAGCTGCACTTGGAGACTTTAGCTCTCTAGGCAAAATACCCTCATATATAGTGTGAAGAGCTATGACAAGACAGCCAGGGCATCTGCATAGCCCTAGTGTGCAATGCACCCACTCTCGTGTGCACCCCACAGATCTCCCCCACCCCAAAGATAACCCATCTTGGGCTTATTGACTGTTGATTATTGGTCCAAAGTCCTGTGGAATTGGTCTCTGAATATCCTGAATTCTAATACAGTCTCTTCAGGATTCTGAGTAGGGTGTATTCTGTCCCTCTTTTGTTCTTGATCCATTAAGATGACAATGGGGACAGGGTACCTCATCTCCCAGTGTCATGGCAAAGACTCATCTTTTCCTCTTTCTAGATGTTCTTCATAAGGCTTGTTAAGTGTGCTGAGGTCTTTGAATGATAAGACCTTACCTAGTTGGAGAGCACTGTGTAAAGCCCCAACTCTAACATTCTCAGGATTAAGCATGCGGTGAAAATGGTTAGCCTATTCAGGAAATATCGGCCATTAACCCAGACAGATGCTCACAAATAATGTCTTGCACTCACTGTATAATAATGAGTGCTATTAAATATGAATGACCTCATTTGTCCTCCTGGCATGTATGTTCCATAGAAAGTGACACATACATATATCGTCATTTAGCATCTGGAGAAACTATAGCCTAGACAAGTTAAGTGATTTTATCAACTCCCAAGGCTAACTCTTAGGTATAGAGCCTTGAGAAGGCATTATATTAAGGGGCTTGAGTCATAATAGCTATAAATTAGAATAGTGGTGGAATAAGAAGCAAACTATATACTGACTTGAGTCAACAAGGTCAGGATGGGACACAGCAAGTGTCCCAATGAGCTCCTAAGTGATGCTGACGGTCTCAGCTGTTGGACTACTGGAATAGCAAAGGTCTTGGGAGCTCTGGGAGGTGATAGAGAAGACCTTGCCTCAACAGGGCTCATCCTACCAGAAGTCTCATTGACTTCCCCCATCGGCTTCCTCAGTGGGGTCTTCCTATACCCAACGGCCAGGAAGGTGACAACTGCCAATGAGAATATTGGGCTATGCCTAAGTCCTGAAAATTGACCAGTGATTTTTCTCCTAGACTGCCTTAGCAGCAGCCCTACTTTCTGAAGATTGAGAATAGTTTTTCCCCTGCAACAATTAATTCAGTTGAAAGGGGAGTTGCTATTGGTGTCTTTGTGAAGGACAAAACATCTATTTATTTACAGAGTTAAAAGAAATGATTGAAAGTAAGTTTCTGAAGGCATTTGCAGCCAAGAACCCCACTAAAACATCCACTATGTTTTGAACTAAGGGGGTGACAGGTGACATGTCAACGTTAGCCAAGTCAACATTAAACTTCTCAGCAGCCGGTGGCTCCATGCCACTTTGGGTTGCCAAGAGAGTGATGAAGGATGCCTGGACTAGAAAGCAAAACCTTGGGAGAGATAGCAAATTATGGCATCAACTTAATGGAAATCTCAAATCTTCACCCAGAGCTTGACAGCTTCCATGCTCCCATCAGCCCAGAGTATTTGCTGAGACTGTAGCTACTAAAAAGAGAAACCAAAGTCCAGTAGGAAGAAAGCCTCAAATATTAGGGCCATGCCAGGCTGAGGAGTAGAAACACTTACCCATAGCTTGGGGCAGTTGGCTTCAGGGAATCTGGGACAGTCTGAATAGTTCCCTGGGATTTTTCTAATACCAGAACTCAGTAATGTTAGTATAGGTTTGCTGTTCACTGAGAATTAATCTGATGAGTAATGTACTTCTTGTAGGTGGGAATGATCCTATCAGTGGACCCCCTCATTCACACTGATGCAGACCTATAGTGTGATTCTAAATAATCGGTCCTCTACAAGTCTCAGTGTTAAACCTAAAGCATATACAAACTTATCTGGCACTGTCCAGTAAGACTGAGACCAAGGGGTATTCTCCTTGTCTGCTCTTATAAAACAACCACCTGGACTACTTCCCACTCTGTTCCCTGGCCCTGGGAGGAAGGAACAGCAGAATCTATATGCTCAGGTCCAGAAGACTGCGTTCATTTAACCATCTTGATCTTTTGTTGCAGGTGCCCTCACAAAGCCTGAAGTAACAAGTGTTTTGGTCTATGTAACCAGTAATAGTAACAAATCAACTTCATATAGCATTTGAGCCCATCAGTTAAATCCCTGACCCTAACCTTGGTCAACATAGCTCATGAAGCAATCAGACTATGTAGGAGAAATAATGAGCATAAAATATTTCCATAAATAAACACTGCCAGTAACTCACCATTTTGTAGTAGCTGATAGGCAGAGAAGACCTGTTCATTTTTTAAAAAGCACATGATGACACTGAGCCACAGAAATCCAACGTATCTCTTGTTGGAAATGTTTGACTTCTTTAAAGGTCAACGGGGTATTGCATTAGAATGTGGATCCTTCAAAATAAGGATCTTGAACAAATTCCCTAGCCTCTTCAGACCTCGAATTCACACATCTGAAATAATCTTGAAGGCCTTCCCTTCTACCTCTGATGGTCTAATTTTTCTGGGCTTGGAAAGTTCTGGATCCAGAGGCGACTCTGAACAGTGTGCTGTTCCCAGACCATTATTTGTTGTCTCTAACTCTCTTTTTCCTCTGGCAATATTTTCTCCATCAAGTATCTTATGGTCACTGGTTGACAGAGACTGGATTGAAACTGATTGCTCTGTTGGTCTGTAGCACTGGGATTTGGGTTCATATATTAGGAAAGCAATCTCCTGTAAGGGTGCAGCAGCTGGAGGCAAACCTTTCCAGAGTGCTGCACCATCCCATGCTCCCTCAAATGGGTATAAAGTTTGATGTCTGACTAATACCAGTGTGGCCCATGCCTGTACCATTGCAGCCATGAGCTTTAGGTAAAAACATTCTGAGTGCCCAACCAATTTTTGTTCCTTATAGCAAAGAAACCAAATAATGTCCCCCCCTTTTTTTTGATGTCCTCTTTTTAGTACTCAGCCGGTATGGGGGTTCCCAAGGTTGGGTGGTAGATAGCCAGGGAGAGTGGGATCTGATTTATTGCTCTGATTAATCATGGATAGCAAGGCAGGCAGTACTCTGATGTTGGACTTTCTCCTGGGAAGTGTAAGAACATTACTCTCCTTATTCCTTGCACACTAGGAACATTTGCTACTGCTTCAAGCACAGAAAGGGTTGCATAAACATTTTAATATTGCATGAGGCTTGTATAAGTCTGACTGAGTATGTGAATGCTAAACCCTGACACATAAAGAGAAAGAGAGAGTGAGATAGAGAGAGACTGGTAAAAACCTAAGATTGTCTTTTTGTTTTTTTATCAACTAAAGAGGCTGTCTGTAGTAATTCTGAATATTTTTATGATTCTCACTAGAGAATTTTGTTGGTGATGTATCAAAGTCCATGATAGATCAAGCCCCAATGCCACCAGATATAGGCACATTTCCTGTTTGTTCTTAATTTTTCACACATACAGAAGTCATAAAATTGCAGTGCTCTTTCTTTCTCTCTAATAGTTTGGGGTCTTGTTGTTGGATTTCTACTTCCGCAGATGGAGAGGCTGGCTTCACAGGGATTTTAGAAGCACAGTCTGTGTATCCTTTCTACAGAATTATAGGCCTTGACAGAGCTGCTAGTGGGGGAGGTGGGGACCCCACAGGACAGGGAAGTTGCAGGTGGATACCTCTCACTTGAAAGGGCCCCCAAGAGCAGTTGTGTAGGGAAGACTTCTCTTGTTGGGGTAGGACTCGGTGAATCGCAAGGCCAAGCCACAGGTCACCAGGCACCCTCAGCCATGGTTCTGTGGCCCCCATAGTATCTTCCTACCATAGCCTTCTTTTAACCTTCACACAAAGTGGACATCCAGTTGCTCTTTTTGTTGTTTTGATTCTAACTTCTCAATATTTCCCAGAGATGTCCAGGTTTTCCTATCTCTATCTCTGTCCAAGTTCATATCACCCCCTACTTGGACTACTTCACTGGCTTCCTAGCTGTTTTACTTTACCTTCATCTGTCTAATCCCTGCTATACAATAGTGGTTTTTAATTTTTTTACACAAAATTATCTTTTCAAGACCAAAAACCTAATTGCATTACAACTATGCATAAAATCACTCAGTGATTCTTTTAGAATTCCTTTAGGAAACATCATCCTTTAGGAAACATTATCCTTAAGCTGGTGCATCAAGCCCTGTAGCTCTGCCTCCTGCTTGCTGTCCAACTTCAGCTGCCAGCCTTCTCTGCCTCGCACATTATGATCTATTCTGTGAACCTGTCAAGGTCCCTCATTCTTCTGGGTCTTTACTTAATAAATCA
The DNA here is from genome assembly GCA_963573935.1 of Arctocebus calabarensis. NCBI lineage: Eukaryota > Metazoa > Chordata > Mammalia > Primates > Lorisidae > Arctocebus > Arctocebus calabarensis. The sequence continues at coordinate 7,529 of CAUYON010004925.1, read as the reverse complement.
TTATATTTATTTACTTCTCTGTCTCTTGACTGTAATTTACTAGGATAAAGACCAAACCATGTCCATCTTGCTTGTTGCTGTGCCCCAGTACCTAACAGAGTGCCTCGCTCCATCGTAGGCACCCAATACATATGTGATAATGTGGCTGCACAGATGAGGAGGTGGAGCCAGAGAGCCAGCGCCCGGAACAGCTTCTTTCCAGCATAGAATCTTCTGAATTCAGACACAGAGGCCTAAATGGGGAGTGACCTTGCGGGGAACACAACTAACAACTTTATTTTATAGGTGGGGAAACCAGACTCTGAGAAATCAAATGACTCACCCAAATTTACCCATCTGGCTACTGGACTAGGATTAGAATCCAGCTCCTTCAATGCCTAGTCCAAGAAGTCTCCTTCATCCCTTGCTACATCCCCACAGATTTCATGCTTGTTGACTCTCAGAATTATAGAAATGGAATCTTTTTGTCATTTTGTAAGTGAAGGATATCACTGAGGCTCAGAGAAGCAGAGGGATGTGCTCCATGTCAATTTTTATAAACAACCCAAGGCCTGGAGAGCAAGGCTGGGTATCAGGCATGCAGTCATAGCCACTGCCTGCTGGAGTTAGCCCAACCAGGCACCAAGAAGCACCTGACTTCTGACTGCACTGACGAGGCCCCAGCAAATGGGCAGAATTCAGAGTTGGCCACACAAGCTTCACGTTTCCCCTGCCCTCCTCCCAGCTGAGAACTGGTTCTTCCTTTGTTTCTTGTTTGCCTGATTACCCTGTGTTTAGCTCTCTAGGCTGCCCGTGAGAGCTGTAGTTGTCCAAGACCCACCAGGTTGGGAGCCAAGGCCACTGAATTCCAGATCCTCCCCTGGGGTGTGGGCAGGAGACCTTGAACCCTTCTCTGCTCTGAGCTTTGGCTCCCGACTCAGCTCCCTCAGGAGGTATGGGGGCCTGGGAGCTGATTGCTGGAGAAATGTGCATAACATTCTTTGGGTTATGTAAATTGCAGGCATCATTATTGTCCCTTTCTGCAGAAAGAAGGCCTGAATTTGGGTTTAGAAGCTAACAAATAGGGCCTGAGAAAACTTTTTGAAACGCATTTACTTCTTTCTAGGCCATAAGGAGTGTCCGAGCAATGTGTGGGGTAGCCACCTCAGAGCAGTTCTTTAACCCCTAGCCATCCCCCCATCTGTGCTTATCCCCAGGAAGGCGACAGTGGGAAGGGCAATTCAGACAAGATTGATTTCCCACTTAATCATGGTAGGCAGGCAGGAGATTGAGTTTCCCTTCTCTTCTCCCAGGCCTGAGGAATGGGAACAGCAGAGGGAGGCTGGGACAATTCAATTTGTGAAATGTATTCCAGAGGTCTTCCAATTAGAGCCAGAAAGACGTCAGGAGCCGAGCGGTCTGGAGTAATTGAGTGCTCCAGTCCCCTCCAGATGTACTTCATCAGGGGAGGACAGACAGGGCTGTGGGTGGCGCCGTCTTGGTCCTAATTTGTAAGGGTTGGTCTTAGACCTCTCGGGGCAGCAGGATTGAGTCTCAGGGGTCAGCTCTTCTTACTGGGAGGTGAGAACCTCCTGGACCTTGAATTCAAATGCCCTTAATTTGATCCTCTATGCAAGAGAATTTTTGTCCTTAGACCCTTCCCAAAAGGTAGACTCTTGAGGGGAAGGAGAGGAGGTTAAACCCAACTTGACACTGGGAGAGAAAAGGCCTCCTCTGTGACTCAGAGGACCACTGCGCTGGTCACCTTTATGCTAAGGGTGGAAGAGGGTGGACGGGGGGGGGCACCTGCCCTTTTCCTATCCTCCTCCTCTTACTCTGGCAATGGTGGGCAAAAGAATAGAAGGGGGTTCCACATGGTGCCGGCTTCCCAAGTGACACAGTGGTATGGACTTTAGCAGCACTCTGGGTCCAACCCTCTGGTGGCACCTTCAGTCAGACACCTCTCCTCCCCAGTGGATAGGAGAACAGACATGTGGTCCCCCTCTCTGTCCCCTCCCAGGCTCACTTCTCCCACCTCTCCCCTCGAGAACTCCATGTGTCCCCAAAGAAAGTGTGCTGATGTGAAAGGCCAGGAGGGCCCTGAGAATAAGGGACCAGAGGAGGAGAATATGTGAAGAGTAGCGGCTCCGACCCTCTGAATCCCGCCTGGCAAGTGCTGTGTCAGCTCTCCAATGTCATTTCACTTCTATCCTTGTGAGAGGAAGTATGTTTAGGGACTCATCCCCAAACCAGCCAATGGAAAATTTAGGGTCAAACCCAGCACTTCCAGCCCCAAAGTCTGTGCCCTGTGAGAGTACGAAGAAGAGAAAGATTTCAGGAGTCCTCATCTTCTCTCGTGGTATGGGCCCTGCTTTTTCTTCTGGTTCCCTGTCTTCATTCATTTCTCCACAGTGCTTAGGCTTTCAGAAGACATCTGTTTGATGTTTACAAGGCCTGTGTATTAGTGATCTACTGCTGCATAACAAATTTTCCCCAAACTTAGTAGTTTACAACTTTTACTATACATTAATTATTTGTATAATGTAATGATGAAAGTGTTCATTACAAAATTTTACAAAATATTTAAGAAATATTCTTTTAAATGTGGGCCACCTCTCTGTCACATTTTATAATGAATGTTTTGTAAATAAAGGTACATTTAGCTACAATTTTCCATTTTCCCTATGTATGGTGACCTTTGGAAGACCCAATAAAATGTCAGTAGGTCCGACAGCCAGGAACAGCTTAGCTGGGTGGTTCTGGTTCAAGATTCTTCCTGAGGTGATGGTCAGACTGTTGGTCAGGGCTGTGGTCATCTGAGGGCTTGACTGGAGCTGGAGTATCTGCGGCCATGATGGCTCACTGACATGGCCTCAGTTCCTCACTACGTGGGGCTCTCTATAGACTGCTTGACCGAGCTCAGGACTTGTTAGCCGGTTTCCCTTTGAGCAGGTGATCTGAGAGGGAACAAGGAGGAAAGTTGCAGTGTCTTCTATAACCTTGTCCTGCAAGTCACATACTGTCACTGCCATTATATTTGATTCCTTAAAACATAGGTACTAAGTCCTGCTCACTTTCATAGAGAGACAAAGCAAGCTTCATCTCTTCAAGAGAGGAGAATCAGAGAATTTATGGGCATATTTGAAAACCATCACAGTCTATTATCCAAAGCACGCCAGTCTTAGGGAGGACAGATGTTTTTAACTCTCATGCCAAGTGAATATGGGCACCGGACTTGCCTGTTCCTTCCCTGCACTGGGCCTGAGTTCCAGAAAGACACCTGTCAATTCTGGTCTACTAATACAGGGTCGTGGACTGGGAACTGTGGATGGTATAAGGTAAGCAGTCACATCTAGTAACATCTTTCCCTGGCCTGTGGCTGCTGACCATGGGAACTCTAGCACAGAATAAAATCCTTTTAGCAACAAGAGCAAAAGTAAATAACAAAAAAACAAAAACAGAAACCAAACACAGCCCCCCAAAGCTCACATACAAATGTTCTGAGTTTATTTGTTTTGACCCTTTCCTAATTCCTTGCCATAATTTTTTTTCCATTCAATTGGTAAGACAATTTGGTAAATAGCTGTTTATAGCAATAACATTTTTTATGCACAATGAGATATATAATCGGGAGTGAAAATGCCTGAGGGAGCAGGAGTCCAGGGCCTCACGAAATCCTCCCTTTTGTGGCAACAGTAACACTCAGAGAACATGTAGAGTGAGCCAGGCGCTGTTTCAACTTCCTTCACACAAGCGTCCTGTGAGGTGAGTGCTGCAATTCACTCGGTGGACAAGGAGACTGAGCCATGAAGAGCCAATGTCAAATCCGCAGCAGAGCCAAGTTCTGACCCCAGCAGTGCTGACTGCAGAATCTGCGCTCTTAGGTGTAAGTCTCAGTGGCTTTGTACATCTCCATAGATGAAAAAATGGGAATAAAACATTTTGCAATGTGACTATGAATCTCCTGACGTCTGGGGGAACCTGTTAAAAATGCAGATTGTGATTCAGTGAGTGGGTGCTTTTCCATAGCTTCCCTGATGATCCCGATTTGGGGTGGGGTGGGGTGGGGGAGATAGGGACTCTACTTTCAGTGACAAGCTGCCTTTCCTTCCTCCCATATTTCTTTTCCCAGAGGCAGGAGCTCGCCACCCCGGGTGGTGATGGAGTGGAGGAGGAGACGGTAAGGAACAAGCAAACCTCCCCCTGCTGGTGTTTCATCCTTAGACATTCCGATTCACTTGAGATACTGTGAAGAATGTATTTGTCCCCCACTCCCTCACAGTGGGGACATCAATGGCAGGACCAGGCTGCAAGCTGTCTGTTCTCATTTCCTTTCTCAGAGGCTGTGTCCAGGGCCACCACTTGCTGGGTCGGGTACTACCAAGCCCTCTGTATCTGCTGCTGAACTGCTGGTGACACTGGGCCAGAGAAGCTTGGTGCAGCCTTACTTACTCGATGGAATATTCTTGGAGCACTAATGGGCTGCATTGCTTTGGGGAGAACAGCAGGCCCTGAGCATTGGGGCCGCGGAGCTGGGCCGGCGTGGAAACCTGCGTGCTGCTCCCGGCCAGCGTGCTTTCGGCATGCGGGGCACGTGTGGAGCTGGGCTTCCTCTAACGTCTCATTTTGCATAACACTTTTTGTTTTCATTATGCCTAAATTTGGCCTGCCCAGAGAGCGTGATTAAAATGAAAACCTTATTCTAATAGAGCTCGGCAAATGGAAGAAGAAATCTAAAAATAGGCCACGGAAAAGGGAAAAACTCAAACGGTATAATGACCAAATTGGTTGAAACACACACACACTCGCAGTCATTTCTTCAGAGAGAGAAAACAGCAGTGACATCCACGCAGGTGTTTGTATAATCCAGGTCACATCAAAACTCCTGTCAGTTTTATAAATTCAAAACCCTGGCAAAAATGGAGGTAAATAGTAATAAGAGATAATGAGAGGAATAATAAGTCTGACTCCCTGCCTTGTGCACAGCAGAGTTTGCGAGTCAAGAGGGTATCTCTAATGCACTTTGTTCTCTGTGGAGAAACACCAATGGCAGGAGGAAATATGCCATTAATATTCTAACCTAAAGGATGAGGAGGCCTGGCCAGGAGCGGTTGGTTTTGGTTTCATTCCTTGCTTTTTCTCTAATTAGATAATCCAGCCTAAGAGTTTAGCTTAAACAACTCCTGCAGAAGCATCCTCTAGTCCCCTGGGCTAGGTCAAGTTCTCTAACTCTGAGTCTCCAGAATTCCCTCCATCTTCCCATCTAGGAATGCTTTCCTCTTCGTTGCTTTTGTTTAACCTGTATTTGTCTAGCTTAGCCTACACCTAGATGGCTGGACAACATGGAGGAGATGCTTGGGATGAATGAATGAGTCTTAGGGAAGTGGTGTATGTATCCTGGGCTTCTGTTTCCAAGTCAGTACATGTTAATGGAAAAGAGTTTGGGCTGATGACCTCTAAGCACCCTTTCTGTCCTGACTCTTGGTATTAAAGTGTCAGTCTGTCCAGTCTGGTAGTCCTCTCCTATAGAACAGAGTGGTTGGATGGACAATCAAGGGACAGAAAACTATGGTGCAGCCTTGAGGCTCAGACTGGCAGAGAAGGCCAATAGGCTAGATACCTCCGTGTAGTCATGTTGCAGCTTCATCTCTTATCTTATCCCCTACCACACCCATGCAGCGTGATTTATGGTTTGTTCTACTTAAACCTGAGATCCAGAAAAGCTGAGCTCTCAGGTTATAGCAGAGAAATCACCAAAGGGGTTAAGATTGGAATGTAGGCCATCCCTCTTAGCATGACACACCTCACCTTCCCTTTTACATAAACTTTGAACTCCCACCTGATTGACCCCAGAGTGGAGTGATGAGTGGCAATGCTATATTGTGGTTGGGTGTTGAGTGTACAGGCTCTGGAATCTTACTGCCAGGGGAAAAAAATCCCAGCAAGCCCTGCTCCCTACCAAACTGTGTGACCTTGAACAAGTCAATAGTTAGCCTCCTCATGCCTCCATTTTGTCCCCTGTAAAAGAGGGATGATCATTGTTCTCCTTCATAGGGTTGCTGGGGGATGTAATGAGTTAATACAGATAAAGCCCTTAAAACAGGACCCAAAGTAGGCACTCAATAAATGCCAGTTCTTTTTATTACACCCTCTCTCTCTCATATTCCTGCCTCTGCCTCTGTGCCTGTATTCATGAGCTCCCATTCCTCTATTGAAATCAGATTCAGCTTTCAAGGCCCCGACCCTCACAGACCATACATCATAGTCTGTCAAGCTGGGAGGAGCTGTGCAAATAATTAAATCCAACCCTCTAATTTTACAGATGAGAAGTTAGAGGCACAGAGAGGCACAGCCAATTGCTCAAGGTCGCAGAGCCAGGTGGTGCAGAGCCGGCTGCAAACCTAGGGGACCGACCTTGCAGGCAGGCTTTCCCTTCCAACACTTGGCAGCCTCCCTCTTTGCAGCTCAGAGCTGTTGCTGACAGCGTCTTTCCTCTGATACCTGCTCTCTGATGAAGGCCTTTTATTAGGGTATAATTACTAATCACTTTTAGAGTCACCTTTCTTGATGCATCTTGCATCCCTCCCTGCTGAGCACGTTGCTTTGTGCAAAGTAGAAATTCATGACAACAATGGGCCACATTAGATTTAGGAGGTCTTTGTTACGGAGTACTTTTCATATGTGATTTTTACTATTCCCTTGATGCAACAATGCCAAGGGGCAGGGATATAATATTATTTTTATTATTTTTTAATAATAAATTTAATAATATTTTTTTATTATTTTTTTTCAATTAACATGTATTTTATTATTCTTCATTACATTATTTCCCCTCACCCCCCTAGTGGTAAGACAGAATATATTCACAGAAAAGAATACAGAAAACACTAAGGCTCCTGGTAGAGGGAGAGAATTCTAGTGGGGAGAGAGAAGCTCTCTCCGTTTCTCTCCCGGTCTTTCCCCATTTCCTCCTTTAGGCCTTAAGTCTCAGGGTATATATAGGTATATGGGTTCCTTGGCCAGGAAAGGAATGAATACAGTCCCTTCCGCCAGGGGCAAGGTGAATGAATGTATCAATGAATGGATACAGTCCATTCATGGAATTGAGGCCTAGGAAATTCACAAGAAATTGACCTAGGCATAGGAAATGGGGGTTCTGCATTTAGTCCTAAGTGTAAAGTGAAGGAGACACCAAGGCACAGGTGTCTCCTCGGCAGTTGTCTAGGCTTTTTGTCTATTGGAGCCTCTGGTGGGGGTTGGAGGTCCCCCTCCTTGCCTGTCATCTAGTCCACTGGCTTTTCAGCTGGCTGCCGCAGCATCAACACCGCCAAGGAGGAGGCTGCAGGTCCACCAGCTCCACTGAGCTGGCTAGGGCGCCAAATGTCCTGCGTCAATTCTTCCTCTCCGAATAGAAACTCTAACTGCTGTTAGGGAAAAGGGGCGAAGACTCGATCTAACTGCTTCCTGCTGAATTGGGCGATGATAGAAGGGGCAGTTAGGGTTTCTCTGAAGGGAGAGTGATGCAGGGGTTCATGGACTGGAACCATGTT
>CAUYON010004922.1:0-21800 GCA_963573935.1 Arctocebus calabarensis | reverse complement strand
TGCCAAGTCTTGTAGAAATAGAAAAAGAACAAATATTTCAAAATAATTCTACTTGATCTGGAGACACCTGATATTGAAATTGGAGGAAATACATTGTTATAAAGGGAAATTACAAACATATTTCACTTATAAGTGAGGATGCAATATCCTGAACAACATAGAGACAAGTCGAATTAAAAATTAATGTATAAGTAATGTACTTTGGTCAAAATTGAATCCAATTTATGTAAGAAGTAGTCACCATTTTTTTCCTTTTTTTTTTTTTTTTTTTTCTTTCCCTCAGCCCCTCCCTCCTTCTCTTTCTGTCTGCTCTCTCCTTCCCCCATGCCCCACTGTGTCATTGTGACTAATTGTCTTCAAATCAAAGTTGAATACATAGGATTCATGCTTCTCTATTCCTGTGATGTTTCACTAAGAATAATGTGTTCTACCTCCATCCAAGTTAGTACAAAACTACAAAGTTTCCATTGTTTTTGATGGCTGAGTGATATTCCATGGTATACATACCATAGCTTACCAATCCATTCCTGGGTTGAAGGACATTTAGGCTGTTTCCACATTTTATCAATTGTAAATTGGGCTGCAATAAATAGCCTAGTAGAAGTGTCTTTATAATAAAAGTTTTTTTTTCCTTCTGGATAGATGCCCAGTAATGGGGCTGCAGGATCAAATGGAAGGTCTAGGTTGAGTTCTTTAACCTTTCTCCATACTTCCCTCCAAAAAGGTTGCATTAGTTTGCAGTTCCACCAAGAATGTGAAAGTGTTTCTTTCTCCCCACGTCTGGGCCAGCAACTGCAAATTTGAGATTTTGTGATATAGGCCATTCTCACTGGAGTTAGAAGGTATCTCAGGGTGGTTTTAGTTTGCATTTCTCTAATATTTAGGGATGATGAGCATTTTTTTTAAGTGTTTACTGGCCATTTGTCTGTCATCTTTAGAGAATATTCTATTCATCTCTATTCCCCATTGGTGTATGGGATTGTTGTTTGTTTTCCTGTAGATTAATTGAAACTGTATAGATCCTGGTTACTAAACTTTTGTCATATTCAAAATGCTCAAATATCCTTTCCCATTGGGTAGGTCGTCTGTTTGCTTTGGTTGTTGTCTCATTGGCTATACAGAAGTTTTTGAGTTTAATTAAGTCCCATTTGTTTATTGTTGCAGCTATTGCTATTGCCATGGTAGTCTTCCTCATAAAGTCTTTCCCCAGGCCAATATCCTCCGGTGTTTTTCCAATTCTTTCTTTGAGGATTTTTTTTTTTTTTTTTGAGTCAGAGTGTCACTTTGTCGCTCTTGGTAAACTGCTGTGGCATAACAGCTCCCAGCAATGTCCAACTCCTGAACTTAGCCGAGTCTCTTGCCTCAGCCTCCTGAGCAGCTGGGCTACAGGTGCCGCCACAACATCTGGCTATTTTTTGTTCTTGTTGTTGCAGTTTGGCCTGGGCCTGGTTGAAACAAACACCCTCGGTATATGGGGCCAGTGACCTACCAACTGAGCCAGAGGCGCCACCCTCTTTGAGGATATTTAACATCTCGTGCCTTAAATTTAAGTTATTTATTCATCTTGAATAAATTTTTGTGAGTGGAGAAAGGTGTGCATTCAGTTTCAGTCTTTTACGTATGGATATCCAATTCTCCCAGCACCATTTATTGAATAGTGGGTCTTTCCCCCAGTGAATGCTCTTGTTTGGTTTATAGAAGATTAGATAACTGCAAGATGTTGTTTTCATTTCCAGGTTTTCTATACAATTCCAAGTACCTATGTCTCTATTTTTGTCTCATGTTGTCTTGACCACTATGGCCTTGTAATACAGCCTAAAATCTGGTATGGTGATACCCCCAGCTTTGTTTTTATTACTAAGAACTGCCTTAGCTATACGGGTTTTTTCCTGGTTCCATACAAAGTGCAGAATCATTTTTTGCAGGTCTTGAAAGTAGGATGTTGGTATTTTAATAGGGATGGCATTGAATTGGTAAATTGCTCTGGGAAGTATAGACATTTTAACAATGTTGATTCTTCTCAGCCATGAGCATGGTATGTCCTTCCATTTGTTAGTGTCTTCTGCTATTTCCTTTCTTAGGGTTTCATAATTTTCTTTATAGTGGTCTTTCACTTCTTTTTTTAGGTATATTCCTAAGTATTTCATTTTTGGGGGGGCTATGGTGAAGGGAGTTGTGTCCTTAATTAACTTCTCATCTTGACTGTTGTTGGCATATACAAAGGCAACTGACTTATGGACATTGATTTTATATCCTGAGACATTACTGTATTCTTTGATGACTTCCTAGAGTCTTATAGTTGAGTCTTGGGGTTCTCTAATTATAAGGTCATATCATCAGCAAAAAGGGGAGAGTTTGACCTTCTCTGCACCCATTTGGATGCCCTTTATTTTCTTGTCTTGTCTAATTGTATTGGCTAGAACTTCTAGCACTATGTTGAATAGCAATGGTGACAGAGGACAACCTTGTCTGGTTCCAGTTCTAAGAGGAAAAGCTTTTAGTTTTACTCCATTCAGTAAAATATTAGCTGTGAGTTTCTCATAAATAGTCTCAGTCAGTTTAAGAAATGTGCCACCTATACTCATACTCCTAGTGTTCTAATTAGAAAAAGATGCTGAATTTTATCAAATGCTTTTTCTGCATTAATTGAGAGGATCATATAGTCCTTGGTTTTGAATCTATTGATATGGTGAATAATGTTTATAGACTTTCAAATATTAAACCAATCCTGCATGCCTGGGATGAAACCTACTTTTTTGATGATAAGCTGTAATCTATTGGCCAAGATTTTGTGGAGAATTTTTGCATCAATATTCATTAGAGAAATTGGTATGAATTTCTCCTTTTTAGTAGGATCTTTACCTGGTTTTGGTATCAGGGTGATACTTGCTTCATTTAACGTGTTGGGGAAGATTCCTTTCTTCTTAATCTTTTGGAATAATTTCTATAGTATAGGAATAAGTTCTGCTATGAAAGTTTGATAAAATTCTGGTGTGAAGCCATACAGACTAGGGCATTTTTTTGTTGGGGGATTTTTTATTCTTCATTGATCTCAGTGCTTGAAATTGGTCTGTTTAGGAGATCTATTTCATCTGGGCTGAGTCTAGGGAGAGGATGTGATTCAAAATATTGATCCATTTCCTTCACATTGTCAAATTTCTGGTCACAGACTTTCTGGTAGTATTCAGAGATGATTTCTTGTTTTTCTGTAGCATCAGTTGTTATTTCCCCTTTTCATTTCTGATTGAGGTTACTAGAGATTTTACCTTTTTATTTCTAGTTAGTCTAGCTTATCTATTTTATTTTTTCAAAAAAAACAACTCCTTGTTTCATTAATTTTCTGAATGATTCTTTTGTTTTCAATTTCATTGATCTCTGATTTAAGTTTGGGTATTTCTTTTCTTCTGCTGGGTTTAGGCTTAGATTGTTCTTCTTTTCCAATTCCATCAGATGGCTTGTGAGTTTGTTGATGCTCTCTCTTTCTGTTTTTCGAATGTAGGCTTCAAAAGTGATAAATTTTCCTCTTAGTTCTGCTTTTGCTGTATCCCATAGGTTATGGTAGTTTGTGTCTTCATTGTTGTTATACTCTAGGAAGTTAATGAATTCCTTTTTTATTTCTTCCTGCACCCAAGTGTCATTCAGCATAAGCTTGTGTAACTTCCATGCTGTGTGAGGTTGAACATTCTTACTGTAGTTGAGTTCCACTTTTAGAGCCTTGTGGTCTGAAAAGATGCAAGGTAGAATTTAAATTCTTTTGATCCTGCTGAGGTTTGTTTTGTGTCCTAGGATGTGATCAATTTTGGAGAATGTTCCATCGGATGATGAGAAGAATGTATAGTCTGTATCTTTGGGATGGAGCGTTCTATATACATCTATCAAGCACAGTTGTTCTAAAGTCTCATTTAAATCTCTAATATTTTTATTTAATTTCTGTTTAGAGGATGTCTCCAGCTCTGAGAGAGAGGTGTTAAAGTTCCCTGTTATTATGGTATTATAGGATTTTGTATTGCTCAGACTAAGCAAGGTCTATTTCAAAAATCTGGGAGCATTTAAATTGGTTGCATGAATATTTAAAATTGAAATATCTTCTTGTTGTGTTTTTCCTGGAACTAATATGAAGTGACCATCATTATATTATTTAACTTTAGTTGCTTTAAATCCACATGTATCTGAGAATATGATTGCAAACTCTCTTTTCTTCTGAGTTCCGTTTGCCTGAAAAATTGACTTCCAAACCTTAACTCTGAGTTTTTATTTGTCTTTTGATGTGAGGTGTATTTCCTGCAGATAGCAAATAGATGGCTTCTATTTTTTAATCCAATCAGCCAATCTATGCCTGTTCCGTGGGAAATTCAAGCCATTGACACTTATTAAGATAATTGATAAGTGTGGTAGCATTCTAGTCATCTTATTTTGTGAAAGTCCATTGGTTAGTTTTGTCTTTTGCATCATTGAGGAATCTAGGTTCTGTCCTATATTTTCTGGGTGTTTACTTTGCTGAAGGTCCATTGTGATGATCAGTATGTAGAACAGGTTGAAATATTTCCTGTAAAACTGGTCTTGTTGTGACAAATTTCCTCAATGTTTGCATATCAATGAAAGATTTGATTTCTCCCTCAATTTTAAAGCTTAGGTTGGCAGGTTATGGAATTCTGGGCTGGAAATTGTTCTGTTTAAGTAGGTTAAAGATAGATGACCATTGTCTTCTGGCTTGAAAAGTTTCATTAGAGAAGTCTGTGGTTACCATGATAGGTTTGCCCCTGTAGGTCAGTTGGCGTTTACTCCTGGCAGCTTGCAAGATCTTTTCTTTGGTCTTGACTTTAGATAAATTCATCACAATGTGCCTTGGAGAAGTTCTATTTCCAAGGTGAGGTGACCAGGGGATCGATATCCCTCTGAAAGAACTGTCATAATCTTTGGTGATATTTGGGAAATTTTCATTCATGATATTCTCTAGATTAGAATGTCCTCTGGGACATTATTCTTCACCTTCAGGGATACCTATAACTCATATGTTTGAATGCTTCATAAAGTCCCATAATTCTGTCAGTGAACGTTCTGCTTTCTCTCTCTTTTCTTTTGGCCTCTTTAACTATCTGAGTTGTCTCAAGATCCTTATCCTCTACCTCTGAGATTCTTTCTTCTGCATGATGTAATCTTTTGTTGATACTTTCTATTGCATCCTTAAGTTCCATAATTGACAGCTTCAGTTCCTTCAGCTCTGCTCTATCTTTTTTATATTCTTTGTATCGTTCATGTCTTATTTGATTCTGTTTTTGAATTTCCTTTTGGTTATTATCCACTTTCTCAGCAATTTCCTTTATTGTTTTCATTATCTGTATTTTAAATTCCCCTTCTGTCATTTCTAACATTTCTTTATAGGAGGAATCTTCTGTGGTAGCTATCTCATTATCCCTAGAATGGCTTACTCTGGCCTGGGATTTCATGTTGCCAGGATTTTTCTGCTGATTCTTCCTCATTAGTGCTTTCTTGCATCTGTTTCCTTACCCTATTTTCCTTTCACTTCTTCTTGCTCTTTAAGTTACTGTAGCGCTGGCCTAAAGTTTCAATAAGTCCTTCTGGTGCAAGATCAGAAGGGTGAAAAAATTGAAGAGCAAGAAGGGAAGAAAAAGAGAGAGAATGAAAGAGAAAGAAGAGGGGGTGAGTAAAAGGAAATATTGACAAAAAGAAGAGAGGCACTGAAAGAGAGAAACAGAAAAAATATAGGTGTATAGTAGGGTGCTAGGGCCCATACTTAAAGACCCCCAACCTTCCGGGCTTGCTGGGTTGGGTGATTCCCTTGAGGACAAAGCTGTTTGCCAGCCAGCTCAGACAAAATGCCCCATCTCCACTAGGTAGAGAGGAAAGACAAAAATACTGTAATTCAAACCAAAACAAACAAGCAAAAACTCTTATGGGATAAAATTGGGGGGAGGGAAATAATAGGGGCAAAAACATGAGCAAAAATGAAATACTAATTGTTGAAGAAGGGAAAAATGGAAGATTATGTTTAAACTAGAATGGTGAAAAAAAAAAGAAATAAGGAATAAGAAAAAACACCAAGGAAAAAATGTTGAAATTAAAAACAAAAAGCAAAAACAAATAACCCCACAACCAAGAAACCAAACAGTATATATATCTTGCTAAGTATTGACTGGGCAACAGGTGATCTTCTGAGGTAGGAGAGGTTAATCACAATGTTGATACAGCTGTACAAGATGGGGACTCGAGGCCTCTGCTGATTACTAATACCCTGCAGGGATGGGAGCCCAAATAACCCCTCAACCCACTCAAAAGATACTCAAAACCATAAACCTTGGCCAAGCAGAAGCTTTCCAAGGAAAGCACTTATCCCTGGGATCTGTCCTTGTGTGGCTGCCTGCTTATCCAGTGTGCCAAGTCCAGTTTCCTCCTATGTCCCTGAGGGCCACGGCTGTCAATCTGCCATACACTTGGATCTCTGCACTTGCCCAGCATCTCAATCCTCGCCTTTGGGATTACTTGCCCAAGGTCTTCCGGCCGATCCTGGTGCTGCAACACACAGGGGCAGCCCACAGCTGAATGATATTAGCTCCTTTCTGGCTCAGCAGCTAAGCCTGGGGCCCCAGACAATGCCCAAAGTCATCCCCACACTGGCCCGAGATCTCCCAAGGCAGTTCAATCAAGTGTCCAAGTCCAAAAAAACCAAAACAGCCCCCAGGTAAGGCTTTTCCTCCTTGCAATCTCACCGTTGCTGTGGCTACAGCTGCAGGCAGCCTCTGACTGAACAAACGCTCACACCACTTGCCAGTTTTCCACCACTTCTGTCCTCCTTGTAGTGTCCAAAAGTCTCTCGCTGACCTCCTGTATCACCAAAGGGAAGCCTCTGGGCCAAACCCACTGGTCAGAGATGCCTGGGGTCCTCTCTCCCGACTCTCACTGCATCTGGCTGCACAGAAGCTGCTACTCAGCCATCATCTTCCTCCAAAGTGTTGTATACAATCATTTTCTTAAAACCAAATAAAAATAATCATTTTGTGTCTAGCATTAATTATGAAGACATTATTCTCAGCATGTTATACATATTATCACAGTAACTATTTTGTTACTGCTAGTTTTTAATGAAAACAGATATTTAAAATTTGTTTGTAACAAGTTCTGTAAGGAAAACAATGTTAAAATGTAAGGAAAGGGACAAATTTGAAAAATTATTGAAAGGTGAGGTTTAGTTTTAAAGGAAGTTTTAAAATAATTGAATCTGTATAGACAAAGTTTATACAAAAGGAGAATTTTATTATTCTTTCTTGTAAGAGATGTTAAGATATATTTGATTACTCCTCAATTCATGTGGAAAGAAAGAAGAAAAAAAAATAAAAAGTGAGAAGGCTGATTTTAAAATTTATGAAAAATAATTAAGCTTCATGTAATAGTTTTTAACCCCTTTACTTTTAGTTTATGTGTGTCTTTATAAGTGAAGTTGGTTTCTTGAACACAGCGTATAATTGGGTCTTATTTCTTTATCCATTCAGCCATTCTTTGCTT
Organism: Arctocebus calabarensis; assembly: GCA_963573935.1. Classification (NCBI taxonomy): domain Eukaryota; kingdom Metazoa; phylum Chordata; class Mammalia; order Primates; family Lorisidae; genus Arctocebus; species Arctocebus calabarensis. The sequence continues at coordinate 14,279 of CAUYON010004922.1, read as the reverse complement.
TTTAATGGAATATTCAGACCATTTACATTCAGAGCTGTTATTAGTAAGCAAGGATTTACTACTGCCAATTTGTTGCTTATGTTCTATTTGTTTTGGGATTCTTCTCCTCCTTTCTTATTGTATTTCTCTGTAATTAGGTGAATAATTTGGGTAATATGTTTTTATTTGTTTCTGTTTACTTTTAGTGACTCTTATAAGTTTTTGTACTGTGATTACCTAAAGACTTACAGAAGTCATACTTTAAAATAAAGTATGTCACTTTATTTTTAAAAGATAATTTATTTTAGAACACAATAAAAAGAAAAACAAAGGCAAAAGAAAACACTAAAAATCTACAATTTAACTCCATTCTCCTCCATATTTTGACTTATATTAGTCTAAGTTTAAATGTTTCTGAATTATCTATCTCTTGAAAGGTTAGAGCAGCTGTAATTGTTGTATTATTTTTGATAGATTTCTCTTTTGACTTTCGTACTAGAATTATAGATGCTTTATATTCCACATTGCTGTAAGAATGTACTCTGGGTTCTTGCTGGGGAGGCTCCTGTGCTGTATATTTCTTCTTTTTGTTTGTTTTTTGGTACAGACAATGAACTAGCTTGCCTCTACACTTCCCACTGTCCCTTAATCGTGCTACTGATGTTTTTCCTATTTTCCCAGTTTTAACAAAACTGCTTTCTATAACTTTTTAACTAAATAATTTACAATGAAATAACCACTTGGATTCTGCACTTAAGAAAGGCATTTAGAAAGGGGTTCTCTGTAAATATTCCATTTTGAAATCATAAACCACTAAAACAGAACCAGTTTTTATTCTGAGTAATGTTAATAAACAGAGAAACATAGCCAGGTTTGACAAGAAACTAGCCAAATCAGCTGTGAAAAGTATTCTCAAAAGTTTCTTTACATTTTTTTTTTAAGACAGAGCCTCAAGCTATTCCCCTGGGTAGAGTGCCATGGCATCACCGCTCACAGCAACCTCCAACTCCTGGGCTTATGCGATTCTCTTGCCTCAGGCTCCCAAGTAGCCGGGACTACAGGCGCCTGCCACAAAGCCTGGCTATTTTCTGGTTGTAGGTGTCATTGTTTGGCAGGCCCAGTTCAGATTCGTACCCGCCAGCTCTGGTGTATGTGGCTGGCGCCTTTGCTGCTTGAGCTACAGGCACTGAGCCTCTTTTCTTTTTTTTTAAGTAATCCTTTCCTTATATATGTATCTCTGATTTCAGGGAAAAATATAAACAAAATGTATTAACCTGGAGATGATGAACAAGGAAGTGATGATTTCTCAGCATATCAGGTCACTATATTCTGGAGTAAAACATGCATTCCGAAATTGAGATTGATGAAATGTATTTGACTCCTGTCAAATACAACCACATATGTGTATGTATGCAGGAGGCAGAAAAAAAGATTGGGAGGAGCAGTAGTGTTTCCATAAGTGATGATGCAAATCTTCCTTACTGGCTTTATGATTCTCTCCGTACTCTCTTCTGTCTGAGCATTTTTGTGTTTTAAATTTCCACAGCATATCTGGCACATTGAAATATTATTGATTTCAATAGATGTTTAAATATGTTATTTCTCTCTAAGCACTTTACATCTACCATTTTTTTACCTGAGTCTGTGATTGTTTTTCAGGTGAATGATTTATAATTTTAACAAGTTATTGACATTTTGAAATCATTTCTATTTCACTAATATTAATTGAACCTCGTAATTGAGTTTTAAAAGGAAAGTAGGCCTTATTTTAAAAAATGGAAATAAACAAAACTTGCTTCGATATACCTTAAACTGACATTGTAACATCTGCTTATCAACAACTTGTCAATTCACATATCTTCTGTGAAACGATTGACAATATCAGTAGTGACAGGTTCTGAGGAATCCATGTAACATTCTAATAGCCATGTAAGGCAGAAATCTAGTAGGCAGGTGGTAAGATGCAACTGTTAAATGTGCATCTTAAATTCATTAAGACTATCTAGGGATAGGAAAATGAAATGACAAATTATGGTTACTAAACAGAAATAAAAACAAAGCCATCAGGTTTATCTCTTCTTAAAGATCAAAACTACTTTTTACTATATTATAAAAAAATTTGCTATTCTCATTAAGAGATCATATTATTATATAATTTAAAAAGTATTTACTGTAAAATAAATTAATACGAAATCATTAATCTTCTTATTAAAATACATAGATTCAAAAGTTAACTATAGGGTGGCACCTGTGGCTCAGTGAGTGAGGTGCTGCCCCACATACCAAGGGTGGTGAGTTTGAACCTGGCCTCTGCCGAACTGCAAAAAAAAAGGATAACTATAAATGTGCATACATTTTAGAAGCAGATAGTTCTATCTTTTATAATTCATTAATTTAAAACATATTGAAGATAGTTAATTTTTCATTTTATTTTAATTCAAAGAGCAATTATTGAAACAGTTTGGGTATCAATTACTAATAAAACCCCAATGAGACTTACAATGTCATCATTATCATTGTTGGTTATAGTTAAATAATTGGAATTTTTTATGTGACTGTTCTGCACACAATAATAGTAATAAACCCTTAAACTTAGAAGCTTTAATTATCATTTATAATATCAACAAATGTAAAACAAATAATTATAAATCTAACAAATTATGAGGAGCATAAGTATGCTGAAAACCGAAATCATCCATAAAAGAAATGAAAAAGAACTAAATAAATGAGGAGATATATTATACCAGGGTAAAAAAATAAATTTATTCCATTACCTTCATTCAAGACTAAATATGGTAATAGGGGGTCAGGAAGGAGGACAAATTACATTGTTGTGAACAGAACTGGAGGAATTGATATCTTCAACAACTTTTGAGATAAATGCCATGAAGGTAAACTGAATTTGGTAAATTTTATGTGTGTAGGTACAAATGTGTATCTTTCTTTTACTTTACTTTTTACACTTGATCTTAGCCAAAGGCCAAGAAGTGATTTTTTCTTTATTTTTAAATTTTTTTTATTAAATCGTAACTTTGTACATTGATGCATTTTGGGGGTTCAGGGTACTGCTTCAATATACAATGGGAAATGCTTACATCGAGCTAAGTAACACATCCCTCACAATAATACTAATTTCTTAATAGTCTGAAATAGACCATTGCATCATGCACATTAGGTGAGGATGATAGGAAAACATTAAGCGTTTACTGCCCAGATATAAAAGTATTAACAGGTTCAGCGCCTGTAGCTCAGTGGCTAGGGCACCTGCCACATACATTGGAGCTGGTGGGTTTGAATCCAGCCCGGGCCTGCCAAACAACAATGACAACTACAACTAAAAAATATCTGGGCATTGTGGTGGGCACCTGTAGTCCCAGCTACTTGGGAGGCTGAGGCAAGAAAATCGCTTAAGCCTAAGGGTTTGACGTTGCTGTGAGCTGTGATGCCACGGCACTCTCCCCAGGGCCACAGCTTGAGACTCTGACTCAAAATTATATATATATATATATATATAAAAACAGATCCAGATGCTCTCATTTCTTTTCATTATACCTTGCATCAGCAAAATCTCTGAGCTAACGCTACTATGTTAAGTGACACTTCTCAGCAAATTATAAGATTGTTAAATATCTTCATTCAAATACAGCATGGCATTGCGAGTTTCATAACATACTACCATTGAAGTCGAGATTTGCCCTTATCATTTTAACATGTATTGGCTATCACAGGGGCAGGTGTTTTTCAAAATCTTATGTCTGCAAGAACAGATAGTAACTTTTATGAAGAACAGAATAAGCAAAGTGAATTACTGAAAGATTTATATAGGAATGCAGGATGTCTATGTGATATCACATCAAATCAAAATGACCTGAATATTTCCTTGTAAGGTAAAACTAAGTCTATATATGATATGTGGCAAAACAAAAAACAACAACATACTCTAAGTATTTCAATAGAAAAACTATCCTTTCTCATGGCACTTGTTCTTCAGAAGGAAATTGTGGATGAACATTTTCCCCCAGTTAGCAAAGGTCATTGATAAGCAGGATGATATATGTGAATGATCTGAAGAATATGTAGCTATTGTAGACCTATTAATTGGAGAATATAATAAAAGTTTTGTTGACTTTGAGAAACATAACTCAACATTCAAATTAGCATTTCGGTTTCACCTAGTTGGTATCAACAATCCATCTAAAAAGGAGTTTATTGAACTCTCAGCTAATGAATTGTTAAAATCGTTGTTTTATAAAGAGACAGAACTAATTGAAATATAAAAATATGTCGTAGAATACCAACGCCAATGGCAACATGTCTGATCCAATGATTGCTGCAAATCTACATTCTCAAACCTAACTCAAATCAAGGGACCTTCAGGTCACAAATGACCGATACCCACATCAACTGAAACTGCAGACCTTCATCCACTCAAATGTTCAAATGCTTTCCAATAAAGACCAGGCACAACTAAGTCAATAAAAGTTGAGGTTAGTTAACATTAGAATTAATAAATAGTTTTTATTTTGAAATTACTAAGTATATAGTTGTTATATTTTTAGAAAATAATATGCATTTTGAAGTAAATAGAATTGAAGTTCCTTGAATGCAACCTTACTTGATTACAGCTAAATTTATGTGGCCTTCCGAAGTGAAAAGGTTCCTGACCTTTGATCTAAATAGTACCTTATGGAAATTTTTTTTAAAAGAAAAAACAGTCCCCAAGATAAAAGGCAGTAAAGATCCCTAACTTATTTAAAATTTTCTGAAAATTTCTTTTTTTTTTTTTGAACTGTAAAATTTGTCTTTAATCTTACCCCTCAAGGAAACTTAGAGTTCGACATTTTCATTATATTCTTTAAGTCATTCACTAGGATCTCCCTTAGTTTCTTAGGAGAAAATAGGTGCTTTAAGATTAATGAAATGAAAGGGATTACTTTCTAGTAATCGTTGCAGTTTCAGTTAAGTGATTATGCTGATTTAAATAAAGCCCATAAAACATAAATACAAATGCCTAAAATGCTCCTCTGAACATGTTTGAATACCCAAATTATAGAATATCAGAGTGGGAATTAAACTACGAAGAATACCTAACTCTAATTCTTAGCAGGGTTTCAAATTATTTTCCCACTACTTAGAGAAAGAAAATTAAAGCCTATATTCGCTAAGACCAATTTAGTGCTCTTTTAAAAACACCTGGGTATATGGTTTTGTCTTTCTGCTACTGCTTGAGTTAAATTGACTAACAAATTGTATAATCAACATATGTGAAATGTATATAATAAATCACTATTTCTGGAAAGATAATTTTCTACTTTACCTATCCCATTCTTATAGAACAATTTAAAAAAAACTTCCATAAAGAGTGATTTTCTTGGTAGCATTTAAATCTTTTGAATTTAGGGAAATGGATTCACTATTTCTTCTAACATAAACTGCACAATCTTTCTTATCTCTATTTTATTCCTCATTGCCCAAATGTAATTGAGTAAAATAAAATTAGTATAGCAATTTTTTTTCAGTTTGTTGAAGATGCAAACAATTGATTCCTGAACTAACAGCATTGTTTTATAATAATGATATAGATAAAGACCAGCATCATTAGATTGTGGAGTATAGTTGCCTGAATATTCTTAGAAAAAATAAATTGAAAGTGGCTATTATGACTAACTTCACCACAGTTTTTGAAAACACACAGAATATCTATTGCAAACTTAGACACAAACCATTACTTTGCTATTAAACAATTTTAGTTTAAATGTCTATAGCTTAACACAATTATTATCTCATTATACAAGATGTTTACTTTATGTACTGTAGAGTTCAACTGGTTTTTTATTTCAAAACTGAAACATAAATTACAACTTCAATAGACAAAATGTACACCAAATTAAAAGGAATTACAACTTTGAACAGTTAAAGCTAGATTAATAAAGGGAGATGTCTATTAAAGTAATCAAAATAAATGAAATAAGTAAACTCATTACAGAATCAGAATCAGTTCAGAAAGCACAGACATAGAATATAGACATGTTTATTGCAAACACCAATGTCACTATGAGAAAATCCTTATTAATTTACTTGAAATATTAAATTATGAATATACTGAGAAAATATACAGCTTGTATTATAGTTTTCTTATCCTTTTGGCCATTGTTAGAATTTGCAGCATAATTCAAATGCTTTCACAAGTAGTCATTAAGTTACATTAATTTTACTTCTCTAATGAAATAAAAGTGCTCTTCAGCATAGATATTGTGCAACTGTCAAAACAGTCTTCAAAACTGACTTAGGGATGGCTTGTGTAAATGGTTTCTGCAAATTAATGCAAAAATGGAACTATTTCTTTACACATGTTTACACCTTTTTTAACTATAAATCTATATATTATTTTAGATATGATTAGTGCTATGAATCAACTTGTGTTCACCCTTAAAAAATACATTGAAGCCCTAAACTCCAATATTTCACAGTGTAACATTAGTGGTAAATAATTTTTGTAGGTATCATTATTTAAGGAAGACAACTATATACTATAATAGTTGAACTCCTAATTCAGTAAAATTGGTCTATTATAAGAAAACTGAGAAAACTACATTTTAAAAATATTTTAAGTATTACAAAGGTACAACAAATGTTTTTGGTTACATGGATCGATTTTGTAAGGCTTAAGTCATGGCTATAAGTGAGCCCAGCACCCAGGTAGTGTTCATTGTATCCATGAGGGAGCTTTTCACCTGTCTGCTCCTCCCTGATGCTTGATTTTCATTGAGTTTTACTTCTCTCTTGCACGTGTGTGCTCAATGGTTAGTTCCAATTTAATAGAGTATATGTGGTGTTTCTTTCTTCATTCTTTGGATTTTTCACCTAGGAGAATGGTCTCCAGTTCCATTCAAATTGTTGCAAAAGGCATTAAGTTCTTCCTTCTTTATGGTTGCATTTAAAGATGGCACACATACTGAGAACACATAGACAAAAGATTGGAGAGAAGCACCAAAGACTGCCATCCAATCACCAGAGGCTAGGAAGAGGCAGTGAATGATTCCCATACAGATTCCAGATTTCAGAGGGGATATGGCTCTGCCAACACCTTGATTTTAGACTTCTAGCTACAGAACTATGAAGCAATCAATTTCTGTTGATTAACACCCACATTGCTATAGCAACCTAAGGAAATTAATCCAAGTGGTATTTTCATATTTTCAGTACCCAAGGAGACAGTGACATTGCAAAAAAAAGATTCCAAATGTTGATTAATGGTAGTTATATATGATGGTCACTATAAAAGTTTTGGGACAGACTGTGTTATGATCCATTATTTCATTTCCAAGAGATCCTGTTGACAGAGGTGTCCTTTCCAAATCACCCATGCCAGATTCAGCTTACTCAGTTTATAGGTGGTGAGGGCTTCTTTAGTTTTCATCCATGTGGCCCTCCATAGGAATCAGCTGTGGAGGTAGGAAAAGAGCATTTTAGACTAATGATTTTCTATGACTTTAAACATGGGTGAAAAGTCTGAAAGCTTCGAGCATTTACAATGGGTTTTCAGGGACCTCACAGCTTCCTGGACAACAATTTTTTTGGTCGTTTCAATAATTTAGAAGAGGTCAAACTTCACTGACAATGAGGAGAGGAGGGGCCATCTGGTGACCACAGTGACTGAGGGAAAAATAATCATCGCTGCTGTGGAAAAATATGATTTACAAAAACAATAGAATGATATTTAAGGACATTGAAGTTGGAACTACAGATCAGATTGCCAGCAGTGCCCAAAACCCTGCATGGTTATTTTTGAGTCAGGAGAGTTGCATTCGGATAGGTGCCTTACACATTGACAGATGAACAAAAGCATCTCGGTGTTGAATATGAAGAAATTCTTGAATGGAAGAATTGAATTGAAGGAATTCTCTGAATGGAATTCAGATTCAATGGAGGCAAGTTCAGGTACATTTCTAACGTTAAGTCTAGATGTGTTTCTGACACTGATAGTAGACATGAAATCTGGATTTACCAGTTTGATCCAGAAAATAAGAAGAAAAGTAAGTGGTTTGAGCCATTAAATCATTAGAAAATGTGGATTTTTTTTTCCTAATGGAAAGACACCAACAAAGATGAAGTGGCCCTGGAGAATGGTGGTGACTTTCTTTCCAACAACAGTCATGCCACAACTGTTCTGGAGGAACAAAGGAGCGTAACTGCTCAGTGGTACACAACAATGTCTACCCAAGGTTTTTGGCAAGGTTCAAGAATGGTAGCCAAGGGCAGGACTATGTGATATCATTTTGCACCATGACAATGCATCTGCCCACAATCAAGATCCTTATTCAGTTCCTGTAGTCCACAGAGGTCAAACTTACATCTTGTAGTTCTGACCTGACCCCATGTGATTATCTCCTATTCGCCACAGTCAAAAATCTCATGCCTGAAAGAAGGTTCTCCAGCCCTGAAGAAGCTTTTCATGCTTATACAATTGAGCTTACGGCATTTGAAGAAAATGGGTGGAAAGATCCTTTTTCACAAATGGTTTGCAAGAGTGCAAAAATGCATAGAATTTTGTGGCAATTACTTTGAGAAAATACAGTTATCAAAAATTATTTTATAATTCTTAATTTTTGTATATCTCAAAATTTTCAGAGAGTCCCTCATAATACATACAGAATATAAAAATGTTATTTTTTTTGCACACTGGGAGGCCATGGTGGGTGGATTGCCTGAAATCACAGGTTCCGGACCAGCCTGAGCAATAACGAGACCCCATCTCAAAAAATAGCTGGGAATTGTGGCAGGTGCCTGTAGTCTTAGCTGCTCAGGAGGGTGAGGCAAGAGAATCACTTGAGCCCAAGAGTTTGATGTTGCTGTGAGCTATGATGCCGTGGCACTCAACTGAGGGTGGAAAAATGAGATTCCGTCTCAAAACAAACAAACAAAGTTTATTTGGATGGTTCCACAGGTGGATTTGTCAACAGAAAATACACTTACTTATTGTGTACTTTGGACAGGCAATTCATGCCAGGTATTTGTTCTGATGAGAATTCCACCTGTAGTACTTTCAGTCCTGTATAACCACTTAATAAAGTGGAAGTAGAAGAGAAGAGATTGCCATAAAAGTGATTAGTAGTCCCTCTAAAGAGACCCATCCCAGCTCTGTAATCAAGCTGACATTGCCATTGTATGGGTAAAAGGTGATTTTTATCTTCCAGACCTGCCCTTGTGCATATGCTTTTTGCAATATCACCAAAAGCTTCAATATTCCAAAATTTATATTCCTTTCTCAAATATTTCTCTTAAAGACAAGGGTTATAAAATTGATTGACTAACTGGTATATTCTCTATATTCTCTCTTTCTCTTTTCTTTTTTTTTTTTTTTTTTGAGACAGGATCTCACTTTGTCACCCTCAGTACAGTGCTGTATTGTTATAGCTCACAGTAATCTCATACTCTTGGGTTCAGTGATCCTGTTGCCACAGCCTCCCAAGTAGCTGGGACTAATGGATGCCCACCACAAGCCAAACTATTTTTTTAGAGATTGGGTCTTTCTTTTGCTCAGGCTGGTTTTGAACTCCAGAGCTCAGTCAACCCACCCACCTTGGCCTCCCAGAGTGCTAAGATTACAGGCATTAGCCACCAGGCTAGACCTACATATATTCACTTTTGTGTGTATTAGCTCTCTTAACCTATTCACTAAATCAAACCTTTAAAATACAAGGCATTTGCCCTTCAGTCTGAAAATGATAGAGACTCATCTTTCCCTCTTCTCCCAGTATGTAAAATTGTAAACCCTGGTAATAATGCAAGAGCAAAGCCAAGGAAAGTACTGAACATTGGAGAGAAAAATATGTAGGATATTGATAATGCCCTGTGAACACTGTCTACAATAAAAAAGAATAAAGATCTGAAACCAAAAACTTACTGTTCCACATCAAAAAAAGAAAGAAAAATAGCCGGGCTCCGTAGTTTACGCCTGTAATCCCAGCACTGTGGGAGGCTGAGGAGGAAGAATTGCTTGAGTTCAGGTGTTCTAGACTCGCCTGAGTGACAGTGAGACACCAACTCATGAAAAAAATGGAAAAACCCAGCTGGGCCCACAGTAAGTGCCTGTAATCCCAGCGGCTTCCAGAGGCTGAGGCAGCAGGATACCTGCAGCCTGAGTCTGAGGTTGCAGTGAGCTAGGTCATCACTGCACTCTGCTCAGGGTATGGGTGAAACTCTGTCTCAACCAAAAAAAAAAAAAAGAAAAAGAAAAATAATCAAGTACTTTATGGTGAAAGATTCAATGGCTTCCCACCAATACTAGGAAGAGGTCAAAGATGTCTCCTTTCCCCTCTCTTATGTAACCTAGTGAGAGAATTTCAACCACTGTACTAAGGCAAGGATAAAAAGTAAAAGCAAAGAGAAGGGGAAAAAAGAAATAAAATTGCTCCTATGTGAAGATGACATTATTATTACATAGAGTCTCAAGGATTTTACATATATAAATAAATATATATTTATTATATATAAATGATGTAATATAATATATAAATATATAAGTAATATATATATAATTATGTATATATGTAAATTAGAACTAGTAAGAGAAGTCAGCCGTGTGCACAACAAGTCTTAAATAAATATACTGGTATACTACTAAATTTTTGAGACAGACTATATTATGGGCCACTGTTTCACTTCCAAGAAACACAGTTCACAGTCCTATCTTATCTTATGCACCTGTGTCAGTCTCAACTTGCTCAGCTTATCAGTGTTCCTGGGAGGGCTTCGTTTGTTTCCATCTATGTGGATATCACTTTTCTAGATTTTTGTGTATCTCTGATCATTCCTAATGACTCATGTATACCATTTACATTTCTGTATACTGAGTAGACACAACAATATGTGTTTGTGTAAGTCTATTTGTACGTAGATTTCTTCCATTTTGGCCACCACTGACAAAACAAGGCCAACTCTTCCTTTACCTTCTCCTGCTGTGTCTACTCAATGTAAAGATAGCAAGGAAGACAACTTTTATGATGATCCTTTACTATTTAAAAATACTAAGTATATTTTCTCTTTTTTATGACTTGTTAAGTTTTTCTTCTTATTTTACTGCAAGAATACAGTATATAACACATATAATACAAAAATGTGTGTTAATCAACTGTTGATGTTATGAGTAAGGCTTATGGTTAAAAGTAGGCTATTTGTAGTAACTTTTTGGGTGATTCAAAAGTTGTATGTAGTGTTTGAAACCCCCCCCCCATGGTATTTAAGAGTCAACTCCGAGGAACGATGAATATGTGGAAAACAAAATTAAGAGCTCACTCTCATTTAGAATTACTTCAACCAAAGTGAAATTGTGTGGTATATGCTTGAAGAATTTACAAAATCTATAGAATGTCTTAAAACTCACCCATAAAGTCATTATTCATAGGGAAGACAGAAAACTATAGCTAAATGGACCTTTATTTTCAAAATATTCATTACAAAATATTTTCTCCTTGTTGGCCAGCTCTTTGTAAAATTTTATAATGAATCTTTTGTAAATAAATTTAGCTACACTTTCTCTACCCTACAGATGGCGATTTTCGGGGTGACTTTAAGACCTACTGTATATTGTGCAAACTACAAAATTCTGATGAAAGAAATCAATATATAAATAAATGGAGACCTGTCATATTAACAGATTTGAAGATTCAGTGTAAGAAAGATGTCAATTCTCCTGAAGTTCATTGATAACATTAATAAATTCTTAACAAAATTCCAGTAAGGCATTATATATGCATAAACGATCTCACTCTAAGATCTGTGTAAAAAGGCCAGTCCTTTTACAGGTACTGGGTATTGTTTTAAGTAAAACAATATTGAAAAACAACCAAGTGGGAGGGGTCACTTTACATGGTACTAAAGCCTACCTACCATATGGTTAGAGTGATAAAGACAGCATCATATTATTGGAGGAAGTGTAGACAAATAGATTATGAGTATAAACCTGGGCCACCCAAGTACCCCAGATCTGTAATTTCAAACCACAGAGAACAGGTTGTGTGACTCAGGCACCATGCCATCTTGCTGTGTGGGGGCCACTATAGAGCTGTCCTGGGGGTTGGGCTTCCCAAAGCCATAGGGGAAGAACCCCCATCAAAGAGTGTGGAGAAGACCAAACTTCTACCCCAGTGTGTCCTGACTATGAAAATCCTACCCTAGTGGGTGCAGAAGGCAGGACAACATCCCTGTTGGACCTATGGGTGTGGGCGGACATGTGGGAAGAGTAAGATCTTGAACACATAGAGCCAACGGAGATTGTCACTAAGCTCAAGGATTTTATATTGCTTCCTCTTTTGGGTTTGGGACTTACTTGGGACCTGCCACTAGTCTTTTTTGTTCTTATTTCTGTTTTTTTAGAATGGGAATGTCTGTCCTATGCCTTGTCCCATTATTATATTTTGAAAGCGTATAAATTGATTTCACGGGCTCAAATAAAATTTGACAATAGGTGATTGTACCTCGGGTCTTACTCATTTTGGTTATACTTCGATGAGACTTTTGACTAGACTTTTGAGCTGGCGTTGGACAATTTAAGACTATTGCTGCTTTTGAAATATAATGAATGTCTCTTGCTGTGAGAACAGAATAAATTTGAAAACACATTTGGTCATGTTCAATGAAAGGTCATGCATGATTTGCTTCTCTCTGACACTACCTCTAAGACCACACTACATTGCCATGGACTTTACAGGTACTGGGTAAAATAGTTTTCTTTTAGTACCTTGAGGAATCCTTAAGCAGGGACTTCCTTAGTGGCGCCCACATCCCATTGCATCTCACCAGACACTCTAAGGTCTGCATTTCCTGGATTCCCTGCAATTAGTTTTGGTTGTGTTACTGTCTTTTGGGGTCACACTTCCTGGCTGTTCATACAGATACTCAGGTGACTTATTTCCTTCATCTTCTCTGTCTTTTCACCTTTGTCTTTGTACAGATGCATGCAGAATATCCAGCACATGACTGAGAGACCCTATTTAGGGGAGAATCACCCAGAAAAGCTGCACAGGCGAAAGTGAGAAACAAACTTTTCCTGGGTTGATAGATTTTGTTACTCCAAAATTTTTCACTTCCCATGACTATTGCTTTTGACACAGTTTGTCTGATATTTTACTTCTTTTAGTTTTCTCTAGTCTATAATACTTTCTTCATTGTGGGTCTTTGCTCAAATGTTACTTGGTCAAAGGCCTTCTCTATTAATATTTGCTAACATTGGTTATTTAGTTTTGCTTCACCCTGATTTTTTTCATAGCATCTGCCATATATACAATGAATGTTAATTTGTGTAATCATATTTTAAAATAACTTTTTTCACAAGGCTGAACATGTCATAAACTATGAGTGTTTTTTTTCCTTCTTTTTTTAAATTAAATCATAGCTGCATACATTAGTGCAATCAAGGGGTACAATCTGCTGGTTTCATATACAATCTGAAATGTTTTCATCAAACTGTTTAACATACCCTTCATGGCATTTTCTTAGTTATTGTATGAAGACATTTGTATTCTGCATTTAGTAAGTTCACCTGTACCCTTTGAAGATGCACCATAAATGTGGTCTCACCACTTACCATCCCTCCACCCCAACCTCCCCGCTCCCCTCTCATATTCTTGTGCTATAGTTGGGTTATAACTTTCATATGAAACCTTTAAATTAGCTTCATAGTAGGGATGAGTACATTGGATACTTTTTCTCCCATTCTTGAGATACTAAGAAGAATATGTTCCAGTTCCATCCATGTAAACATGAAAGAGGTAAAGTCTCTATCTTTCTTGAAGGCTGCATAGCATTCCAAGGTACACATGTACCACAATTTATTAATCCATTCATGGGTCTATCGGCACTTGGGCTTCTTCCATGACTTACCAATTATGAATTGGGCTACAGTAACTACTCTGGTACAGATGTCTCTGTTATAATGTGATTTTTGGTCTTCTGGGTATATACCTAGTAAAGGAATTATAGGGTCAAATGGAAGGTCTATTTTTAGATCTTTATGTACTCTCCAAACACCCTTCAAAAGGAACATATTAGTGTGCATTCCTACCAGCAGTGTAGAAGTGTTCCCGTTTCTGCACATCCCCACCAACATCTCTAGTTTTGGGATTTTGTCATGTGGGCTAATCACACTGAAGTTAGGTGATATCTCAAAGTAGTTTTGATTTGCATTTCTCTGATGATTAAGATGGTGAGCATTTTTTCATGTATCTATAGGCTGTGCGCCTGTCTTTCTGGGAAGTTTCTCTTCAAGTCCTTTGCCCACCCTGAGATGGGATCACTTG
>CAUYON010004917.1:0-15234 GCA_963573935.1 Arctocebus calabarensis | reverse complement strand
CAGGTTCAAACCCGACCCCGGCCAAACTGCAACAAAAATAGCTAGGCATTGTGGCAGATACTTATAGTCCCAGCTACTTGGGAGGCTGAGGCAAGAGAATCACCTAAGCCCAGGAGTTGGAGGTTGCTGTGAGCTGTGACGTCACAGCACTCTACCGAAGGCAACAAAAGTGAGACTCTGGGCGGCACCCGTGGCTCAAAGGAATAGGGCGCCAGCCCCATATTGCCAGAGGTGGCGGGTTCAAACCCAGCCCCCGCCAAAACTGCAAAAAAAAAGGCTCAGTGACTGTGGCTCGACAGACTAAGACACCAGCGACATACACCTGAGCTGGCGGTTCAAATCCAGCCCGGGACCCGCCAAACAACAATGATGGCTGCAACCAAAAAAAAAAAGAAAAATAGCTGGGCGTTGGGGCGCCTGTAGTCCCAGCTACTTGGGAGGCGGAGGCAGGAGACTCACTTGAGCCCAGGAATTGGAGGTTGCTGTGAGCTGTGATGCCACAGCACTCTATCCAGGGTGACAGCTTGAGGCTCTGTCTCTAAAAAAAAACAAAACTGCAAAAAAAAAAAAAAGAAGTGAGACTCTGTATCTAAAAAAAAAGGGAACAAAATTTAAAGGATGAGATTTTTAAAAGATATGGTTTTGACTCACCAGTTCTACTTTTATATATCAAGCCTAGAGAAAAATTCACCTAAGTACCCAAATAGGCATGTATGTTCCCTAGAAATCACCTAAATAGCTAAAGGTAAGTTAAACTGTGATATATCCACACCTGGAATACTTTGCATCAGCATGAAGCTGACCCTAATGGAAGGCATTAGAAAGAGTTCTAAGACAACCTATTAGATGAAAAACAAAAACACATCATTAGATAATATACACAATCCAATTTTTTTTTAAACTACATTTTTTTTTTTTTTTTGAGACAGAGCCTCAAGCTATCACCCTGGGTAGAGTGCTGTGGCATCACAGCTCACAGCAACCTCCGATTCCTGGGCTCTAGCGAGTCTCTTGCCTCCGCCTCCCAAGTAGCTGGGACTACAGGCGCCCGCCACAATGCCTGGCCATTTTTTGGTTGCAGCCATCATTGTTGTTTGGCGGGCCCTGGGGCTGGATTCAAACCCGCCAATTCAGGTGTACGTGGCTGGCGCCTTAGCCTGTTGAGCCACAGGCGCCGAGCCTTCTTTTTTTTTTTTTTTTTGAGGCAGAGCCTCAAAAAGCTCAAGCTGTCACCCTGGACAGAGTGCGGTGGCACCACAGCTCACAGCAACCTCTAATTCCTGGGCTCAAGTGAGTCTCTTTTTTTTTTATTTCAAGCGAGTCTCTTGCCTCCACCTCCCAAGTAGCTGGGACCACAGGCGCCCGCCACAACGCCCAGCCATTTTTTGGTTGCAGCTGTCATTGTTGTTTGGTGGGCCCAGGCTGGATTCGAACCTGCCAGCTCAGGGGTATGTGGCTGGCGCCTTAGCCCGTTGAGCCACAGGCGCCGAGCCAAAAAAACTACATATTTCTATATGTACCTATAAATAAATATATGTATGTATATAAATGCGCAAAGACCTAAAAGGCTATGTCACAAACCAATTATAGAGAAAGTAGTATGATTAGGGAGCTCATGGGGCAAAGTGCTTTAAGTGAATTATCTCTCAATTCTCTTATCAACCCAATGAAGTAGATCCTATTCTTCTTCCTTTTTTATATTTAAAGAAACTGCAACTGAAAAGGGTAACTTGCTGAAGTAATACTTCATAGCCCACATTTAAATTTGATTATGCAACTTGTAGAGATCAGTTTAGTGATTGAGCAAAATAATTCAAAAGAGATGTGGTCTCTCATGTAAAGGAGCTGCCCCTGGCAGGGGCCAGACCATAGACAGTGGGATTCAGAACAGTGTGGTTAATGCTGTGGGGAACGGCAGGGGGCTTACATCCGAGGAGCGGGGCTCCTGTGAGGTCCTCAGTAACACTCCTTCAGCCAGGGCCCGGTCCACAGCCTGCCGTGCCAGCTCCTCCAGCTGCTGCTCATCCTGCAAGAGGCTCTCCCAGCTGGTCGCCATCCCAACACCTATGATAGAAGGAGAAAGGAGAGTTTGGTGACAGAGGGTCTGGGGCCCAGTAGCTACTGGTGACCGCTCCAACACTGTGGGACCCTAACCCCTATTGGAAAGGAAGGTGTGGTGCAGAGGAGTAAACACTGGCTGGTTACAGCCTTTAACAACTTCAATGTGTACAAAACAGAAAGCTTGACAAAGCATTTCCATTGTCACTTTCTCTTTTGATTCCCAATATGATGGCATTATTCTCACAGTATGGAAGCATAGGCTCAAAGCAGTGAAATGACTTGCCCCAAGTAATGACTGATGAAGCCTGGACTTGAACTCAAGTCTCAGGACTCCTAGCCCAATGCTCTTCAATAGAGAAACTGGCACTAAAAATGTCAGATATGATTGGAGCAAGTTCCTTCTCCTTCCAGGGCTACAGATTTCCTACCTGTGAAGCAGGGGACTGGGGGTTGGTCACTGATTTCCAAACCTGGCTGAACATTCTGGGAAGCATGGGAAAGAACACAGATTCCTTGGTCCCACTCCAGACATTTTAGTTCAAGAAGTCTAAAGAGAGGGAAAGATTTAGGTTCTGTATTTTTAACAAGCTTTCCTGGGATGGGTATTACTGCAGTAGATTATTAATTTCTCTTCTAGTTCTAATAATTCAGGTCAGCAAATCTCAAATAAATTACAAATAAATAAATTTATGGAATACCATGAAATGCAGATAGGGTGAACTTCTCCCTCTTACTAGCCAGAGGCAGGAAATTACATTCTATGTAAGGACAGCTATTGTCACAGCACCAAAAGACAGAAAATATTTTGAGAAATTGCATTAGCAGGATGGGAATAACTGACACCCACATGTCCAGTGTAATAGCAGGAAGTCTGACTGGTTGCCCAGTGACACATGGAAGTATACCAACCCACACAGTGATGCTCATTCATTTTGCAGCAGGCCTCAGGGGTTTAAGACCTGGATAAAAATCTGGAAAGACCAATCATTAATTTTGTTCTTCTCAATTGTTCCATTTTAAGGACAAAATGTGGCTGCTCAACTCATTGGTTCTCAGCAAAAGAGTTAGACAATGGTACGCAGGCTCCATCACATTCAACTCTGTCCCACTCTTAGAATGACAGCTGGTGTTAGTACAATCATGAAAGTCTGCCAGCCTCAGCACAATGCTTTGAAAGAATGAGCATGTGATCTCAAGAGGGTCCTAACAATATCCCTGTTGGGTTTGTGAAATAGATGAGGGTAGTCTTAGTTCTTGAGTCAGACAGACCTGGGTTTGAGTCCATAATATTATTTCCCTTTTTAAGTAAGGATGCCATGTGGATTAAATGAAAAAAAAATTGTGTGAAATTTCTCAGTACTGTTTGGAAGTCTGTACATGAGACCTTTTTTTGGTTGTACTCATTTTACAGGTGGAGAAGACTTGCTAGAAATTGCACAGCCTGGTGGCACAGCCAGGACAAGAACCCATTACTTTGAAAATAAAGCAATGAAACCCCCTATCTCTTCACAACTCTGAAATTTCAACATCTTTGTCTACTAATGGCCTTTTTGTTTAGTTGGTTAACATTGATTTGCATCTAATACCAGGCTCTTGGTTAGGTACTGGGATAGGAAGAAGGATAAGACTATGAAAAATGCTAACTGAGCTTCGTTTTTCTTATTCTAGTCTCCACCTCCTTGTGGCTTTATTTCTGTTTTGCTGATGATACTCAAATACTGTATCTTCGCAGCAGTATCTACCTTCAAACTAGAATATCCTATTGCTTCCTGGGAGTCTCCACCCAAGCAGAGTAGAATGTTATCTCCCCACAAATCCGGCTTCTCTTCTGATGAACCCCGCCCAGGTATGCAGTACTTCTTTCTTACATTCCACTACCCCCCACCCCCGCCATCCTATGGATTCTGCTGCTTAACTATATACGGTACTTTGAATTCCTTCATCTCTTTGCATCACCACTGCCTAGCCAGGGTCACGATCGTCTCTTCTCTGAGCACTAAGATTCAGAGGTATCTTCAGTGACCAGGATACGCAGCCTCTCTGCCCTTACCAGGTCTTGGCACGTGCGGTTTTCTCTTTGGAACGCTGTCCACCACTCCCCCCCCAGCGTTCACTATTTCGTTTTGTTCCTCTACACCCAGGGCTTCTATAGCCCATTACTTATCCCTGTATTGTAGGAACAGTGTTCGTCTTCATCATTTTTCTACCTATGACTGGCACCTAGTACTGTATTCAATGAACGCTAATGAATGAACTATGAGTGAATGACAGGCGAAAGCCTTAAGACGCCCACAGGAAACTGGTAGGACTTTAATCCTTAGGGCGAGGCCAGTGCCTGCCTGGGGCCCTTGCCTGCCCAGGCCTGAACCACCGGTCCCCTCGCTCCCACCCTGGACAAAGTTTGGATCTAATCTCTCCCCGGTGTTTCTTTAACTCAGGTTCTACCCTCACTGGCAAGGTGTCCCCAACGTCAGCACGATCAAGAAGCAAGAGATCTAGAAAATCTGGTGTTAACACGCGCTACCCCAACCCCCTCACTGGACACCAGTTGCCCCGTGGGTGCGACAGGTTTGAGCCACAAGACTCCCAGCCTCCGGAGTTCCGATCGCTCTCGAGACCCCTCCCTCAAGTCTTTCCTCACAAGGAATCATGACCCACGCCGGCCGCCGTTGCCAGGCCCCAACCTACTTGCCCGCCGTCCAGCCGCGCGCTGCGCTCAGGTCCCTCGGGCCGTTACCCAGGCTCGGTGGGTGGGATCGCGACGCGATCCAGCGCGCCTGCGCGGACCGTCCCCGCTATGCTTAAAGAGCAGGGCGGGGAGCGAGAGCCCTGACAGTAGAGGTGGACGGTGGCCGGGAAGGGGCAGTCCGTGTAAGGGCGGCTTTGGCGTAGGGGTGCGTGGGTTGTACCCTAGCGGATGAGACCTTGGGAACGAGGGGAGGGGACCGACTGGGTTGGCAGGGAGCTACGGGCATGCATAGCTAATAGGGCGTCAGACCTGGAGGCGTCCAATGAAAAAGATGGGGAAACTGAAGCTCAGAGAGTGGGATAGTCACAGCCTCAGGGACACACGGTTACAGGGCTGGTGGTAGGCGTAGTAATAGAGGCCATACAGCGGGTGGGGTTTTTCTTACCTGGGACAGAAGAGGAATCATTAGAGGAGAAAGGAAAACACTTTAATTTTTCCAGGAATTTTCAGGGTGACCCAGTGTTTCCTAAAATCTCACTTGCATCAGGATCTGGGGCAGTTTTAAAAATATGCATATTCGTGATCCCTACCCCCATCTCAGCATTTGGCTGCCTTCAATGCCTTAAATGTTTCTGGGTTGTAATGGGATGTTCACAATCTGAAGTGCCGGATATGAGTTTTAGTTAAATAGAATCAATACGTTTGGGTCCTAGGGAATTAACTATGAGTACGACGCCGGCTAGCTTTCAGTCTAATTAAGAAGGTAGGCAGCAAACAGTATTTTTGGAGGAATCAGGGAGTAGGCTTTGGGAGCCTTGAAGGATGGATAGGAATGAATAGGCAGTGAAGGAAGAAGAGGTGGAGGTGAGATCGAGATGGGGACAGTGTGCCAAGCAGCAGGAACCAAAGCAGTAAAGGCATATAATTCTGAGAGCTGGCTTGCTTTACAGACAGTGAGGAGTTCAGTGTAGTAGATAATAAGGAAGGGCCTGAATGCTGGAGCAGGATATCTGAGCTCAGTCTTGGAGAGGCAGCCTTGGATGCCATATGGTGCCTTCCACACAGTAGATGCTCAATAATATTTGATGAATGATGGAAATAGGTTGGGGAGGGAGGTAGAGAAGGAAACCAAAATAAGCAAAAGCTTAGGATGTTTCAGGTACTTCTCACAAGTTACCTCATTTAATCCCCTCACAGCCTTTCAAGGTAGGTACTGTATCTGTCTCCATTAAGTAAATAAGACAACATGGTAGGTAAGGTCTAGTCAGTGATTTGTTACTTTTGAGGCCATAGACTCTTTTGAGAATCTCCATTAGGCACAAATTTTGCATATACCATGTGTAGGAATTCACAGCCCTTCCCAGACCTGCTCAGGGATCTCAGATCAAGAAACACAGGATTAGAGAACTTGCCCAGGGTCTTTCTAGCCACAAGCCTTTGTGGATCATCACTTTCTGGCAAGGATGAATTCCATCTAGTGGACCACAGGGAACCTGCTGAAGATTCTGGAGTAGAAGGAGATGATAAGGCACTGAGCCTTTGGTGCTCAAATCTGAGTTCAGATCCTGACTCCACAATCTAGCAGTGTGACTACAGGCAAGTCATCTCACTTCTCCGAATTCCATTTCCTTACTTTCAAAGTGGAATCTATTTTTTCTGAATAATAATTACTCCTTATTGATCTGGTCACTAAATGCTAGGTACTTGGCCTGATAACCTTACAGTTATTGTCTCATTTGTCACTATAACCCTATGAGGTCAGTACCATTAAGGTCTTCATTTTACAGCTGGGGAAGTGGAGGCTTGAAGAGGTGCCTGACATGCTAAAGATCACAGAGCAATATGAGATTCGCCACTGGGTTCCCACGCATATACTTGGGTTATACCATAGGCTCAGGGTCCCCAAAGCTAATTTTTGAATTGACTGCAGTTGCTGTTCTTAGAGTTTGGGGGTACATTTGAGTATGAATTAGGTGATAAAAGATAAGCAGGGCTGCACCGCAGTGTAAATGGAAGCCAGTCCCTTAACTTTGTGCCTTGCCTTTACCCCCCTGAGGGCGTCTTTCCCCATCCGACTATGCTTTTTGGTTGGGACATCTTTGTCAGTCCCAGGGTCTACATCACACATGGTCTGCCTCTGTATGGATGGCTGCTGTCTTTTTTTAGCAGTGACATCACCCCACCCCGCTGCTGTTTATGAGGATGGCTTCCCACCTGGCTGGAAGCCACTGCTTTGGCTATTCAGAGTGGAATTCCTCTGTCTTCTAGCTCCTAGCATGGGCCTGGCCTAGTATTGCTGCTCAGGAAATGCCTGTGGAATCAAAGCGAGGACTTTCCCATGTGTTGAGGATTTACTGTGTGCCATGCCTGTCCCTGACACTTTATACTGTTATCTCATTTACACTCCCACGGTAATCTTGGGAGGGAGAAGTTATTGTTCTTATTTTACTGAGAAGCAGTAGACTCACTGAAGTTGGGCTTTGCCTTAAGCCCAATTGTGATGATTGATGGGACCAGGCTCTCAAGGGCCTAAGCTCTTACCATGCATGAACTCTTAGAGGTGGAGTAGGCCCTTGGGATCCTCAGAGACCGTTTACTAACAGGCTTTTAGTCTGGCTCTTGTCTCTTTCATGAGGACAAAGAAACCCAGAAAAGAGTGATGACTTACTTCTAGTCCTTATCCACTTACTTTGGGGGGATGGGATCTGTTTTTACTCACCATTACTCCATCCTTATTCCTTTGTATAGCTAGTTTACATTTTGTTCATTCATCAGCTGATAGGTATTTGGGTTGTTTCCATTTTTTGCTATTAAGAATAATGCTACTGGGCGGTGCCTGTGGCTCAGTCAGTAAGGCGCCGGCCCCATATACTGACGGTGGTGGGTTCAAAACTGGCCCCGGCCAAACTGCAACAAAAAAATAGCCCAGGCATTGTGGTGGGTGCCGGTAGTCCCAGCTACTCGGGAGGCTGAGGTAAGAGAATCGCCTAAACCCGGGAGTTGGAGGTTGCTGTGAGCTGTGTGACGCCACGGCACTCTACTGAGGGTGACAAAGTGAGACTCTCTACAAAAAAAAAGAAAAAAAACAATAATGCTATTATGGGCCCAGTGCTGTGGCTCACATCTGTAATCTTAGCACTCTGGGAGGCTGAGGTGGGTGGATTGCTTGAAATCAGGAGTTCAAGACCAGCCTGAGCTAGAGTGAGATCCTGTCTCTATTAAAAATAGAAAAACTAGGGCGGTGCCTGTGGCTCAGTGAGTAGGACGCCGGCCCCATATACCAAGGGTGGAGGGTTCAAACCCAGCCCTGGCCGAATTGCAACAAAAAAATAGCCGGGCGTTGTGGTGGGCACCTGTAGTCCCAGTTACTCAGGAGGCTGAGACAAGAGAATCGCCTAAGCCCAGGAGCTGGAGGTTGTTGTGCGCCATAAAGCCATGGCACTTGACCAAGGGCGACAAAGTGAGACTGCTTCTAAAAAAAAAAATAGAAAAACTAGCCAGGCATGGCTAGTAGTCCCAGCTACTTGGGTGGCTGAACCAGGAGAATCTTTTGAGCCCAAGAATTTGAGATTTTTATGAGCTGTGATGACATGGCACTGAAGCCAGGGGTAACAGCGACTCTGTCTCAAAAAAAAAGTAAAAGAACAATGCTATTAAGGGCTTGTCACCCATAGCACAGTGGTTACGGTGCTAGCCACACACACCGAGTGTGGCAGGTGTGGCCCAGCCCAGGCCAACTAAACAACTACAACAAAAAAATACAGCAGTGCCTGTAGCTCAGTAGGTAGGTGCCGGCCACATACACCCACGCTGGCACCTGGGACAGCTAAACAATGACAGCTGCAACAACAACAAAAGAAAATAGCTGGGCACTGTGGCAGGTGCCTGTAGTCCCAGCTACTTATGAGGCTGAGGTGAGAGAATCACTTAAGCCCAAGAGTTTGAGGTTGCTGTGAGCTGTGACAGCACAGCACTCTTCTGAGGGCGACATAATGAAACTGTCTCAAAAAAAAAAATGCTACTAAGAACATTCATATACAGGTTTTTGTATGAATGTTTTATTTTCAGTGTCTTGGGTAGATACAGAAGAATGGAATTGCTGGGCTATCTGGTAACTATATGTTTTACTGTTTAAGGATCTGCTGACTTTTTCAAAGCAGCAACAGTGTATGAGAGTTCCAGTTTTTACATACTCACACAATTCAGTTGTCCCTCAGTATCTGTGGGAAATTAGTTCTACAACCCCCTGCAGATATCAACATCTGAGGGTTCTCAAGTCCATGATATAAAATGCATAGTATTTGGCTTATTATAGTTATTGGTTATGAACTGTAGTATTTGTATACAGCCTGTGTACATCCTCCCATACATTTTAAATCCTCTCCAGATTACTTATAGTATGTAATACAATGTAAATGCTATTTAAATTACAATACAATAATATACGTACAATATATAGTACGTAATTACAATGTAAATGCTATTTTGTTGTTTTACTGAATTGTTTAAGGAATAGTGATAAAAGTCTGTACATGTACAGTACGGATACAAATTTTTTTCAAATATTTTTGAGCCATAGTCGATTGAATCCATAGGTGTGGAACCCATGGATACAGAGGGCCAACTTTACTTGTCTGTCTCTCTGATTATGGCCATCTGAATCACTGTGAAATGGTATCTCGTGATTTTGATTTTGATGACTAATGATGTATATCTTTTCATGTGCTTATTGGCAATTTGTGTGTCTTTTTGGAGAAGTGTCTGTTCAAGTTTTTTACCCATTATTTTTTTTTTTATTGTAAGAACTCTTTATACAGGGTGGCCATAAACTTTGCGTGCAATTTAAAATAGGCACATAGGAACTTTATGGCCACCTTGGATATTCACAATACTATGCCCTAATGTATGAGCTAAATAATTTCTCACATTCTGTGGATGGTCTTTTCTGTTTGTTGTTGTTGTTGTTATTATTATTTATAGAGACAGGGCCTTGAACTCCTGGCCTCAAACGATCCTCCTGCCTCAGCACGCCCCACTCCTGGCTTCAAACAATCCTCCTCCCAAAGTGCTGGGATTTAACATACATGAGCCACTGCACCCAGCCTCAGTTCAATATATCTATTTTTTCTTTGGTTGCTTGTGCTTTGAGTGTCATATCTAAGAAACCATTGCCTAATTCCAAGATCACAAAGATTTCACCTATGCTTTCTTCTGAGAGGTTATTTTTTTTTTTTTTGAGACAGAGCCTCAAGCTGTCGCCCTGGACAGAGAACTGTGGCATCACAGCTCACAGCAACCTCCAATTCCTGGGCTCAAGCGAGTGTCCTGCCTCCACCTCCCAAGTAGCTGGGACTACAGGCGCCCGCCACAACACCTGGCTAGTTTTTGGTTACAGCTGTCATTGTTGTTTGGCGGGCCTGGGCTGGATTTGAACCTGCCAGCTCAGGTGTATGTGGCTGGCGCCTTAGCAGCTTGAGCCACAGGTGCCGAGCCTCTTCTGAGAGTTTTATGGTTTTAGTTCTTATGTTTAAATCTTAGATTCATTTTGAGTTAATTTTTGTATATAGCAAGAGGTAGGTCCTATGCATCTTTTATCCTTTTACTAGGTGTATTTCTAAACAATCTATAATGCTGTTTATCATGGTATTAGGACTTTAAATGGTAAATTATTGTAGCTATCTTGTGCAATTTGCTTTTCTTATTCAGCATTGTTTCAGGGGAGTTATCCAAGTTGTTCAGGGTAACTCTAGTTCACTCATTTCATTGCATTATAGGTTTCTGGAATAAAAGCACCACATTTGCTGTGTCTGTCCTCCTGTGAATGGTCGTTTGGATACTTTAATATTTTTCTGTTACAAAAGGTAAAAGTTTTATGGGTGCTTCCTTGTGCAGTATGTTGAAGGTCAGGAGCATATATTCAGATTTACTAGATAATACAAACTTTCTCTCCCAATTGGTTTTACGAATGTTCAGTCTTGCCAGCAGTGTACTAGCATTGTTCCACGTCCTCACCAAGACTCGGAATTTTCGGGGATTTTTTGCTTTTGCCACTTTATTGGTTATGAAATGATATTTCATTATGATTTCCTACATTAGTAACAACATTTATCTTTTAATAAATATTTGCACAGTTTGATGGATGAATGATGAAAGCAGAATGGTCATGGCTCTTTGATGAGGAGATTGTCCTTTACTTTGCTTGTGGATTAGCACTTGGTCCCCTATCCCTGGGCCACAGACTAGTACTGGTCTGTGGCCTGTTGGGAACTGGGCCACACAGCAGGAGGTGAGCAGAGACCCAGGCAGTGAACAAAGCTTCACCGTATTTATAGCTGTTCCCCATTGCTGGCATCACTGCCTGAGCTCTGCCGCCTTTCAGATCATCCCACCCTACCCTCGTCGTGGAAAAATTGTTTTCCATGAAACTGGTCCTAGTGCCAAAAAGGTTTAGGACCACTGGATTAGAGGATGGCAGGGCTCTGCCTGGACTGCATGACTGTTTGTACGGAGGCTGTGGAAGCTAGGAAACGGGGCACCAACAACTCTGTGTGTAGGAGAGAGTGATTGTCACCTTGAAACCAGTGATGGGAGCCTCTCCCCAGGGCGAAAGAGTGAAGCCAAAGG
This sequence comes from Arctocebus calabarensis, assembly GCA_963573935.1. NCBI lineage: Eukaryota > Metazoa > Chordata > Mammalia > Primates > Lorisidae > Arctocebus > Arctocebus calabarensis. The sequence goes on along the minus strand of CAUYON010004917.1, from coordinate 3,860 downwards.
AAATTATCTGCAGAAGAGAATAGAGACCATGTGATTCTTAGAGATGACCCTTTTTTAGGGACCTTCTTATAATCTCTGTATTGGTGGGATATATGCTTACCTTATTTATTCTATTGAGTTTGGAGATGATGATAATGATAATAAAAAAAAAAAAAAATAGAAGCCCAGCACAGTGGCTCATGCCTGTAATCCAAGCACCGGGAGGCCAAGGCAGGTGGATTGCTAGAGCTCAGGAGTTCGAGACCAGCCTGAGCAAGAGTGAGACCCTGACCCTAAAAATAGCTGATATTGTGGCAGGTGCCTGTAGTCCCAGCTACTCGGGAGGCTGAGGCAGGAGGATCTCTTGAGCCCAAGAGTTTGAAGTTTCTGTGAGCTATAATATTGCAGCACTCAATCCCAGGGCGACTGAGTGAGACTCTGTCTAAAAAAGGAAGAACAGTAACAATCATGTATTGAACACTTACAGTGTGCCAGGCACTGTGTTTTTTTCCTTTTTTTTGAGACAGAGCCTCAAGCTGTCTCCCTGGAGATCCCAGCTCACAGCAATCTCCAACTCCTGGGCTCAAGCGAGTCTCCTGCCTCCGCCTCCCAAGTAGCTGGGACTACAGGTGCCCGCCACAACGCCCGGCCATTTTTTTTTTTTTTTTTTTTTGGTTGCAGCCCTCATTGTTGTTTGGTGGGCCCAGCTGGATTCAAACCCACCAGCTCAGATGTATATGGCTGACGCCTTAGCCCGTTGAGCCACAGGCGCCGAGCCTTTTTTTCCTTTTTTTAATGTGTTATCTCCCTCAATTCCTATGGGACAGGAGCTATTATCATTTCCACTTTACAGGTAAAGAAACAGAAGATCAAAGAGACAGTGTAACTGAGGGTTTGCAATGTAGGCAGGTGGACTCCAGAACTCTTAGGCATTGTGCCATGTGGTTGACCTGGCTCAGCCAGAACCAGGAAAGTGAGGAAAGATGAGGCTTGCCTAGGTGAGGGTGAGAGAGAAAAAGGAGTCACAGAGTTCACTGGGGTTGGCACAGAGGGGGCAGCAGGGAGCAGAGTGATAGGCCCCTGGGGAACATGGTTCCTGAGAGCAGCTGCCCCACCCCAGGGGAAATGGCAAGCACTCCTGGGTGCCTCTTCTGTGCCAAGTACCCAGAGTGGGACCTCCCTGCTCCCAAGTCTCTAGAAAAACCCAGTCTTGTGTGGGAGACAGATGATAAATAAGCAAACTTCAGTAAATGTAATAAATGTAAAAATTAGGATATGCAATACAGAGGGGGAGAGAGAACACTTATAGAAAGGACCTAATTTAGCTAATATCATCCAGGGAAATACCTTTGAAGAGAAGACGTTTGAGCTGAGACCTGAAGGATAAGAAGGCAGCAAGGCCACGCTTTGGAGAAAGAGTATTCCAGGTGAAGAGTATTCCAAAGCTCAGAGGCAGAAAGGAGCCCAGGGAGTTTATAAACTCTCAGAAGGTCAGTGTATCTGGAGAGGAATGAGTGAGAGGGTGCCTGAGACGAAGCTGGTGAGTTGGCAGGGCTGGTCTAGCATACATGTCTGGAGTCTATGTTTAAATAAGGCCCAGGGAATTCATAAGACTCTCTCTGTCTGCTAGAACTGGGTGTTGGCATACTTTGGAGTGACTGAATCCTAATACCTGTTCTGGGAAAGAAAGTAGGATGAGTGGGGAGAGTTCTTGGCGTCTGTCCCTCGAATGCTAGAATAAGAATTTGGAGGCTGCATCCCACTGCCTCGCAGCTGAGTTGGAGGATGAGTGGCCTCAGCCCCCAGGGCACAGGCTATGAGCAGCACCTGGCATTGAGGGCTGTCTCAGTGTCCTTCAGAAGGTAAGGTGGTGCCTCCATACCACACATTACTACTCAGCAATAAAAAGGAACAACTTGATATAAACAACAACTCGGATTAGTCTCCAGGGAATTGTTTTTCATGAAAACAGCTAATTTCAAAAGATTACATACTCTACAATTTCATTCATCTTTGGCAGTTTTAGAAATGGAGATTGGTAGTCGTTGGGGGTTAAGGATTGTAGGGAGGTTGATGGGGTTATAAAAGGGCTACACCTTTTTTTTTTCCCACTTAAAAGTGATTTATTAAAAATAAACTTTTTGTTTTTTTTCTGAGACAGAGTCTTATTATATTGCCCTCAGTAGAGTGCTGTGGCATCACAGCTCACAGCGACCTCAAACTCTTGGGCTTAAGCAATTCTCTTGCCTCAGCTTCCGAAGTAGCTGGGACTACAGGTACCCGCTACAACTCCCAGCTGGTTTTTGGTTGTAGTTGTCATTGTTTAGTGGGCCCAGGCTGGGCTCGAACCTGCCAGCCTCAGTGTATGTGGCCAGAGCCCTACTCACTGAGCTACGGGCGCTGAGCATTATTTTTTTATTTTGAGACAGAGTCTCACTATGTTGCCCTTGGTAGAGTGTGATGGCATCACAGCTCACAGCAACCTCAAACACTTAGGCTTAAGCAATCCTCTTGCCCCAGCCTCCCAAGTAGTTGGGATTATAGATGCCTGCCACAATGCCCAGCTATTTTTTGTTGCAGTTGTCATTGTTGTTTTAGCTGGCCCAGGCCAGGTTTGAACCCACCGTCTTGTATGCAGCCAGTGCTCTACCCACTGAGTGATGGGCACCGCCCCTAAAAGTAAACTTTTGAATGATGTATTGTGCATTTTTTCGTTTTTTTATTAAATCGTAACTGTGTATATTGATGCATTTATAGGGTTAAGTGTACTGATTTGATATATAATGTGAAATGCTTACATGGAACTGATTAACACATCCATCACAATTATACTCTTTTCTTAATAGTTTTGAAATGTACCATTGCATCATGCAGATTAGGCAAGGTCCCACCCCCCACCCCTGAATACTCTCCTTCCTCTCACCGTCCCTCTCGCCTCCCCTCTCTTTCCTCTTCCCTTCTACTTCCTTCTGGACTATAGTTATGTTTTACCATTCATATAATATAAATGTGTAGGTGATATATATATTGATTTCATAGTAGTATTGAGTACATTAAATACTTTTTTTTTCCATTCTTGAGATACTTTACTAAGAAGAATATGTTCCAGCTCCATCCAGGTAAACATAAAAGGTGTGAAGTTTCCATCTTTTTATGGCTGCATAGTATTCCATGGTGTACACATACCACAATTTCTTAATCCATTCATGGATCGATGGGCACTTGGGCTGTTTTGGCAATTGTGAATTGGGCTGCAATAAACATTCTCGTGCAAATGTCTTTGTTGTAAAATGATTTTTGATCATCTAGATGTATACCTAGTAGAGGAATTACAGGATCGAATGGTAGGTCTACTTTTAGTTCCTTGAGTATTCTCCAAACTTCTTTCCTAAAAGGTCGTATTAGCTTACAATCCCACCAGCAGTGTAGATGTGTTCCCGTCTCTCCGCATCCACACCAGGCTACACATTTTTGTTGTTAGAACTGGTCAGTATCTTCATGGCAGTGGAGGATCCACAAACCTACACTGGTGATAAAATTGTACAGAACTTACTCAAAAACATACATACACCCTAGTATGAGTAAAACCTGGAATAGCTGAATAAGATTGCTGGATTCTATCAATATTCAAACAGGGTATCTCTCTTTAGTATTTCTTACAACTGCATGTGAAAATATCATTATCATTAAACTTCCATTAAAAAATGAAATTGGGAGGGGAGGGGTGGGAGGAGGATGGGTAGAGGGAGGGCAATTAGTGGGAACACACCTATGGTGCATCTTAGCAGGGTACTGGCGAAACTTATTAAAGGTAGAGTATTAATGTCTTTATATAGTGATCAAGGAAATGCCATGAAGGATATCTGTAACAATATGATCAA